>CAODLS010538422.1:0-26079 GCA_948243855.1 Flueggea neowawraea
TAAATTTTGTTATATTCAATAATTAACTATAATATCAATAATGTATTTTATTCTAAAGATTTTTTTAATAATTTTTAAACAAATTAATGTATCTATTAGTAATTAATAATAATAATTTATGGAAAAATGAATTTTTAAGAGAGTGTAGAAGAGATTGAGAGATAAAAAATGGTGTAAAATTGGTAAGAATGAGGTGGGGTATTTATAGAGTTGAAAAAAAAAAAAAAAAAAAAAATAACCGTCGAAACCGCCGGTTCCAACGGTTAGAACCGGCGGTTTCAACGGTTCAGTGAACCGCCGGTTAAACCGGCGGTTTGACGGTTTTTAAAACAAAAAACCGGAACCTAAACCGTAAACCGTCGGTTTTAGGCGGCCGGTTCCGATTTCGGTTCGGTTCCGATTTTGACCGGTTTTGACATGTCCGATTTCGGTTCAGTTCGCCGGTTTCGGTTTAGTTTTTACATGTCTATTTACACATATATTTTGATGGGGCCCCAATCTAGGCCGAGACCTTAGTGGCCTTGGCCTTGAGCCGGCCTTGGTAAAATCTTTATTTATGGTGTGACAACAAGGTCATGGTATTTATTTTTTACGAATTATTTAGTAAAAAATAGAGAAATTAACTTAATTTTTTGTTAATTAATTATGTATAAATATCAAATATGTTATGAGCATATTCGCTAAATAAAAACCACCGGATAGTATGTCTAATATTTGCCTTCTAGACTTGTACAACCTTACCAGCATCAAGTGTAAGCAAGCAGCCAAGCACACTTGCGTAATCAAATACTATATTAATTACTAAGAGAAAATCACTATCAATCACCAAATTAAAAGATTTACAAACACAGAGCCAAGGTCTAGGCATTGTCTCATAGTTTCTATCAAAACTAAAAAGTCAAACCTTGAAGTATTTATCATTGTCATAGAGAACCAAAAAGTCATAAAATTTAACGCACTTTATGTAACTCCTCGCGTGTATCAATGTGCCTGCCCGGTGGTACAACCGCGTTTGGTGTCCATATTTTCGAAGTTTATAAAACATACATAGATATTTTATTTATCAATTAATCACAACTCATTTAGAGGCTTCAGTGAAATTTTGTTTCAATTTTTTTTGTAAGTTTTGTACTCAAACTATATGAATACATTTTGAAAAGTAATAGAAAAGTAAAAGATATTATGTAAAATCTTGATAGGACATGTGATAATTATCTTTAATTTGAAGATGCTATTATGGTTTTGAAAATATGAGATTTAGTGAGCCGAAGAACCTTGGCATGGCGTCATGAAGTCAGCTGGTTTTCCAGGAAAACCAAAGGTAAAACTCTCCTGCAAGTAAAAAGAGAAATATGTTTGCTGCATCAATTTACTGGATCTGAAAAATGAGGAACAAGGGGATTTTTCAGCAACAATTTTTCACAACAGAGCAGGTTTGCACAGCTATTGTAAAAGTGATCTGGCTGAAATGTGGTACTTAGTCTTGTGTTTAATGATTGGTATATAATTAGACTATGCAGTACTTAGTTTGTATTGTTTAGTTATGATTCTTTTTTTTTGTTTAGTGATTGAGAGCCATTATTTCTGTCCTAGTTCTTTATTTTCCTGTCTAAATTCGAGTCAGAGCTCGATACAGACTAGGAAATAAATGATCAAAATTGTAATATAAACTTTGTACAGATTTTATTCATTAATGATATTCTTAATTCTTTACCCAAAAAAAAATATTAGATTTAGTAGAAATTTTATGAACTTTTTATATCCTCGAGGAAATTTACTTAAGCTATATTTGGTTGAGAGGATAGAAAGTGGTAGAAAGGAGAGAAAATACGTAAAGAGGAAGGAGAGGAGAGGAGAGGAGAGGAGAGGAGAGGAGAGGATTTTTAAGTTTCCTTAAGTTGTTTGGTTTGTTGAGAAAGGAACGGTAAAAAATAAATTGTGTTTGGTTAGATTAATTGATGGAAGGAATGATAAAAAAATGTATTAAAACGTGTTCAAAGTTTCCCTTCTTTTCAGATCCTTTCATTTTGGAAGGTTGACAAAAATAGATAAATGGATTTAATTCCATTCTTCTTTTTCTCTTTTTTAAACTAAACAAGAGTTTGGAAGGAAGAAAAATCCATTTTTTCTTTCCTTCGTCTTTTTATCCAACCTAATTCTTTCAAAACAATTATACCCTTAGTTTGTACAAAGTGTCACGACCCATTGCGAGCTAGTGATCGGCGTACGAGATAAACCGTTTGTGGGAGCTCGGTCCATCCTGCACAAACTTCAGAGATCAGAACATATTACCCAAACGATCAAATTAATAAAATATTTGTTAAAATGTTTAATCATCAAAAACATAATAAATCATATATATATATATATCAAAAGTTATATATGCGGAACATAATTCAAAAGCCAAAATGGAAACCCGGTAACCCAACTACATCCTGATGCGGAGCTCTACAAAACAAAAGACGAGCCCGAACAAAAGGACATCACTAACCAAAAGATACATCACTGGAGTCTGGATGCTGACAGTTGTAGAAGCCAAAATATGTGAACCTGCTCAATAGGAATCACGTAAACAGAGAAACAAATGGGATCAGGGCCCAGTGACGAATAACACTCTAGATCACCTCATACGTGTCTCACAAAGACTGTTTTGAAAATAGTTCAAAACTACACATGCAAATATATTTTAACATAAATATATATACACGCTACACATATGTAATAGCTTTTTAGAAATCCTTTCGCAAAAGGGTTTGCATACAAAATAATTATAAACACATAGGCGTATAAAATGATTTTCATTTTCAGAGTCAAAATATATATACAGATATATGGGACCAGAACAAAATGTGTGCATGTGGTACTCAGAACAGAGTATGTAGGCTCTGCTACAATCCATATCAAATCATATGCTGGATCAGGACACATGGCTACTAGCAACCCTGGTAGCTGGGTTTATCAAAGCATTGGTATACCAAATGTCACAACTACCCGTAGCATGGGTGTCCCATATCATAAAACATAATTCATAATAATATATAGTATCAAAGCAGAGTATGCGTAGAAGTATCAAAATCAGAAAGGATATATAGTACATATATATCAATTTCAAAGCAAAATCCTGATTAATACACATAATCAGTTTATCATTAATCAATTCTTAGATCATTTTATTTTTCAGAATATGTGATATACACAACATAAAACATATACAGTTCGAGACACAACCTATGTGTCTGAAGCTGCTATTTACTCACCTGGAACTCCAAATGCAGACACCCGTCAGGCCCCATTTCGTCAATGGCTGGTCTCTTGGGCACGAACATGAAGCTGAATAGAACAAATATATATCCGCGGATATATCACAGACAAATTAAAATGTGGTACTGTGGCAATACCAGATGCATTATATGCAAATGCAGATGCAGACTCTCAAAAGATCTCAAATGATCAGTATCGAATGATAATTTATCACTCTAGATAAAAAATCCAAACTCTATGTAAAATTATAGTTTGACCCTCGACTAGTGTAAAATTACGTTATAGTTCCAGGACTTGACAAATTATAAAATAGTCCTCATACTATACTAGGATAGCAAACTAACTTTTCTAAGTAGACAGAATCCCCAAATAAGTCCCCGAACTCTCAGAAATCGACAAAATGCAAAATTACAAAACGAGTCCCTAAAGACCCCATCTTACTCGAGTAACACCTTGGCTTACTCGAGTAAGAGACCCCTCATCTTACTCGAGTAATCCATACATGATTACTCGAGTAAGATAGATGACATAGCGGAAGCTATGAGAATAAAGAGATAACTAATTAAATCCGTTGAGATGCGCACAAAGACTAGAAATAATTCTTCTATAAATCTGTTAATTCAAATAATACCAGGAAAATAGGCATCCAAAACACAAGTTTGGGAAAAAACAGTTTGAAATATTCTGAATGATCGAAAACTACTCACAAAGTCGGCACAATAGGGTTTAAACCCGAAATTACAACCAAACATGAAAAAAGACAAAAACACCCTCAATAAAATGTTCTAGGCCTCCAAATAGGGTATACACGTCATTTTTTGGCCCTGAAAAATGGGGTTACCGATTATACCCGTAATAGACTGTAGGCCTCAAAAGAGCTTCGATTTGATATATTGTCCGCCTCGTAATTCTTCCAAGATCAAAAGTTATGACATCTGGAAGTTCTGTCGTATTTCATTGCATCCAAGCCCACCAAGTAATCCAATGCTTTTTGATCCGCATCAACAGACCACCTATCACTGGAGTAAGCCACACCAGTCACTCCAGTGAGATGAAGCTCCGCTTACTTGAGTAAGCAAAGCCCTTACTTGAGTAAGACACAACCCATCACGATTTAACTTACCAAAATCGATACCAAACATTCACATTGGCTCTAAACAAAGCCCATAACACGAATCTGGGTCAAAACCACCAAAACAACTCGGAATCACCCTAGATCGACCAAAAATGAGCTAACCTTAACTCAACCAATGTCTCATCAAATATGATGATTCAAAGCTTGAATCATGTTCCATTAGCCTCAAACAAACAAGAACTAACAATTCTAAACATCCGTTAACTCAGAATCATCCCGAAAATGCAAACACATTTACAAACTCGGTCTAAAGCATGAATATGATTTTAAAAGCATAAAATGGATGAAATGAAGAGATTGTATATGAAATCCTATCTCTAGGAATGAAATGGTAACAATGGGAAGAAATGAGAACGTATTTCGCACCGATTTGAGTGAGAGAGAGAGAGAGAGACAAAAATGAAGTGAGAGAAATAGAAGAGTTGGTGGGGGTATATATAGACCCCTACCCAGAACAGTATCCTCACTCGAGTGACATGCCTTCATCACTCGAGTGACACACAGCTTATTCGAGTAACACATCCTATTACTCGAGTAACACTTTCTCAGATGTTCTTCGCGTTCATCCGAGAACACGGCTTACTCAAGTAACACAGATGCTTACTCGAGTAACGCACAGATGCTTACTCGAGTAACGCCTCTCACAAACATAATCTTGAACTCAACACTCGTATCGATCAAGATCGAAATAGAACCGAACGTTGTAGGTCTTAGTCTTGAACGGAGTCACCACATACGTGTAATCACTCTCTAGCCAGACATTTCACCAACCACCATCTGAAGCCTTCTTAATACCAAAAATGGCCACCTTAAGTTTAGACACAAAAGCTGGCAAATCTGCTATGTGGAATGCAAAAGCCCCTATAGAGAAGCCTCAGGTACTGCGAAAAATGCCCCTTTCACCAAAATTAGTTGCCATGCCAAAAGCCAAGCCATCTGTATTGACTTTTACCCAATTGTCTGGAGAAGGCCACTAGACCGCAGGAATAATTTTGGGGGCCTTTTCTAGGAATGCCCACAATTCCCAGATTATTAAAAAATTGCAATTCCTCCATAGTGCCATTCATGCACCCAATCTGAAATATGTCTGCCTCTTTGATAAATTTCCACAAAACTCGCAGAATATTGTAAAGACTTACCGGTTGTTCTTGGAAGATGCAGACATTCTTGGCACCCCAGATAGCCCAAACAACACTGACAATAGCCACGTTCCAAAGAGCTTTTACATGCATACTCAGGTTTGCCTTCATAGCCGCCATTATCAGAGATTTGACAGTGCCATTATGTTGAACCCGAAAAGTAAACAAGGAGCATATAGCATTCCAAACTTCAACAGCGATCGGGCAGTCAACAAACAAATGATCCAAAGTTTTACCTTCTTGCTTACACATAGAACATCTAGAAGGGAAAAGAAAACCTTTTTGTTTAAGCTTGTCTTACGTTGGTAAATAACCAAGAAAAGCATGCCAACTAACCGTGGATCGCGAAGGAGGAATATACTTCTTCCACATGAAATGTTCCAAAGAGCAATTTCCTTACAACCAGTGAGAACCCTGTAATATGATTTCACTGAACAAGATCCAGTAGTGTGGCATACTTCCAGAGACAAGCATCTGATCTTTCCCTTAGAAAACCAACCTCCTCTACGGCCTACCTGACTTCAGGAGGCAAACCATCCGGTAGAACCCAATGTCCATCCACAATATAATCTCTGACCCGCTTTGAGAGCTGTCTCTGCTGAGTAGGAGGAATGGAGAGTCTCTCAGCCAGAGAAGGTTGTAACCAAGTACCTGTCCAAAAGCTAACTTCTGAAGTGTTTGTGATCAGCCAGCTGCAGTGCTCCCTTAAATCTATAAAAGTGTGTCTCAAAGAAGTATAGATCGTTGAGCTGAAATAAGAGGCTCGCGGGAGCCCTGAAGGAAATAGAAAACGTGATTCTAAAACCCGTAGAGCAGAGGAACGATGTGAAAGCAAACACCAAGCCAATGATCCACGCATAACCAAGTTCAGACTGTCAAGATCTTTAACACCAAGACCACCTTCTTTAATAGAAGCGCAGAACACGAACCATGAAACTTTAATGAGCTTTTTAGAGGTGACTGAGCTGGTCTAGATAAAGTTTTAGATTTGCTGATTCAATTTGCCAATTAACTGCGACCATTTGTAGACAGTAAAAGAGTGTAAAAGGCACTCTGCTATGCTTAATATTCTGCTCAGCTGTCAGAGTGGAAGCACGCCTAGCTGTCATTGCTTTCCCAAAGAAGACATTGGATTTATTCCAGTTAACAACTTGGCCTGGCAATTCCCCGTAGAAATCAAACAACTCCAAGATGGCATTCATGTTGGAAGAAGTGGCATTGCTAAAGAGAATAACATCATCTGCATAAAACAAGTGAGTTACAAAATCGAGCTCCTCCAGCATATCCCATAGGATGAATTCGGCCTCCCTGAACTAATGCAATAATGTATCAGCTCAAGAAATCCTCCGCTAGGAAAAATAGAAGAGGAGATAATGGGCATCCCTGTCAAACCCCCCTCGAGCAACCGAAGTAACCTGTGGAGAGCCAATTAATCGAGATGGATAGACGAGCAAAGGATAGCATCTCCAAAATTAAACTTCTGAACTGCAAAGAGAACCCAAATGCATCCAGAACCTCAAACAAGAAAAACTAATTCACTGTATCAAATGCTTTGCGGATATCTATTTTCAATACCATATTCCCTCCAAAACATTTTTTATCCAACATGTTGACGCCTTGAGACGCCAGAGCTATACAGTCAACAATCTTTCGGCCCTTGAGGAAGCCAAATTGCTCCTCAGAAATAATCCTAGATGCAACCAAAGCTAGGCGATTCGCAATAAATTTAGTAATAATTTTATAACAAAAATTACTGAGAACAATGGGACAGTACTGATCAACAGTAATTGCCTCAACAACTTTTGGAATTAAAACCATCATACTAGAGTTCCAACCTAGGGTCAATTGGCCACTGCTAAAGAATAGTTGAATAGCCTGACATAATTCCAGTTGAATCACATCCCAGAAATCCCTAAAGAAAGCTCCAGTAAAACCATCCGGTCCCAGTGCACTAGAAGAGTCCATCCTGAAAACAGCTTGCCTGATCTCATCAGAAGTGGGAACCGCAACCAGAACATTATTTTCAGCCTCATCAACCAATGTAGGCACAAGACATTTGACCAGAAAGAGATCCATAGGCCCCCTATTGGCAGATTTGAACAGAGTGCTGTAATAGTCCACAATGTGCTCAGAGATGAGAGATGAGTTCACTGTTGTCAACTAAGTGCCCCTTCAATCTGTAACACAGAAAAATTAGCCAATGGTTGACGCAAGGAGTGCATCTTGTGGAAATTCGATCTTGGTTTTTTTCTTATAAGTATAGTATATATAGGTCAATTTGCAGATTTGTTTCGTATTGGATTATTTTTAATTATGCATCGTATGAGGTTGTTCAACTTCCTAGACCACTTCTTTTTGAACCTAGAAGGATAAAATTTCAAGAGAATGAATTACAAAAAAAATTCTCCACTCTGGTTTAAGACAATAATATTGTTTCGAATCATGAAAATTAAACCAATATTATTTTAGTTTAGACCCTCAGAATTGTTCCCCAATATCAAAATTAAAGAACTAGATATTTGATGAAAATTTGACAAGTAAAAAGAAAAAAAAAAAACAAGAAGCTAAAATGTAACATGCACGAAGCTAAAAAAAAATTGATAGATGGTGACTTAAAGCCGTCAAACTTAAGGCCGTCAAAGAGGAATAACATGCACGAAGCTAAAATATATGCCAAAAACTCAATCAGCAGTCTCTGTCTTTTATTGGATGGAGCCGTCATGAGGGGTCATAGTTACATACTACTGTACTAGTATTTTCTGGGTTGTGCACTAAAATCTGAAGTTTAAGTCAATTTGCCACGTAGTCCCGGTCTTGGTTAAATCAATTCTTATTGTCTTCTTCATCTCCAAGTGGGCATTTAGAAACAACAAAACTTGGTTCATGCAGCACTTTCTCAATCTAATCCTGATTTTACGTATTTTCAGGTACTAGTGGGGTTTGAGGAACCAGATAAACTAATACGTGTGACCGACGAAACATAATATACTAGTAATGAATAATTTCCTCTAATGGACAAGTTTTGTAAAAAGTGTTTACTTTTAGTAGATTATAAAATTATATTATAAAAATAGATTGTATGATAAAAACTTAAAAACACTGAGTCTTCTTAATTAAGAGTTAGAATACAGATAAACATTAAATATGTTTAACATATTCACTAAGTAAACACCCTAATCTCATGACTAACGCCCATGACACCCCTGTTCAAACTTGTGCATGTTAACAATACATCGGACAATGCCAAAAAATAAGAAATTAGTGACTTTTTTTTTTGTTTACCAATAGAAATTAGTGACTCTGACACCTTGATATTGCCACTTAAAGAACGTTTACACTAAGCCAACTGGTCAATACCAAGAATCCAACACGAGATCTCCCTAGTTATGTACACTGTAACGCCTCGTTTGGTTCCGGTTGGATTTTCGAGTCTTGAGATGATGATTTGTTTATCCGAATCTTTGTGTTGGACTAAGGATGATCAATATTGAGATCCTCTTAAGTTTCGATGATGGGCAAAATTATGTTAATGGTCCAAGTTGTGTATATAAGCAAAAGAAGTTACATACACAAGCTGGGTTGAGTTGTGTACACAAGCAAAAGGAGTTTTTTTAACCGGAAATAAACATATCATTCAACTCAAATATTACAAATATGATCCAAAGTTAGGGAAATATCCCTATCTAAAGGGGCTCCCCAAACTCTGACATTAGGAATGTTTACAGCCAGGCGAGATAAATAATGAGCAGCACAGTTACCTATACAATGCAGATAGCGCGCACGCACATTATACATTTCGCTCAACAAAACATGACAATTAGATGCAATAGTGAAAAAGTGAGTCATCACCACCACCCTTATGTATAGCCTGAACAGTAGAAAGAGAGTCAGACTCAATCAGGAGTTACTTACACAAGCTGGGTAAAGTTGTGTACACAAGGACAAACACTTCTGTACAAAAGTTGGGAAACAGTTGTGTACATAAGCAAAAAAGTTGCGTACGTAACTTTTGACTTATGTACACAAGTCATTTGGTTATGCACACAACTCTGGGATAAAAGCTAGTGGAAGTGTTTTGGGCCCAAATTACGTACGCAAGCTTGTAGATTACGTATGTAATTGACTAAATCAACAAAAATCTTAATGAAACGGTGAGTTTTGGTGAATGACCCATATATACTTCTTCCAAGCCCTTTGGCCAGCCATATACCCTCTCATTCACTCCCTTTCACACAAAACACTCCTTCCTTCCTCTCTTTCTCTCATCCTTGACTTTTCTTCCACCCATTCAAGATTTTGAGGTAAAATCTTGTTCTCTACTAATCTTTGTTGTTTATTCATGTTAGATATTGATCTAGGATGTGTTTTTATGCAATAGAATGTGGTTTTAAATGGTAGGTGTTGTGTTAAGTTAGGGTTTATGACTTTGAATGAATTTTGTGGAGTTTTAGTTGGAATTTGGTTGATTATGATTGAATAAGTGAAATAAATGATGGAATTGAGTAGGAAAATGATAATGAAAGTTGTTTTGGAAGTGGATGACTAGGTTAGAATTTTTTTTTGGAATAGGAAATTGGGGGTTTTGATGTTAAATTGTTCAATTTGTGCTATTAAATTATTAGTTATGTAATTGAATTTATTTTAAGGTGATTAAAATTGAATTCTATGTGAGTAGTGTGGTTGGGCAAAGTCAGAGATGATTTTGATAAAATTTCTAATAAAGGGACTAAAATGTAAATTTCCAAAAGTTGAAGGCCTAAAATGAAAATTTTTTAGAGCTAAAAGACTGAATTATAAATTGTCAAAATTTAAGGGACTAGAGATGTTCTTGTATAGTTAATGTGGGTTGAGTAGTTGAGCCATTATTCGGAACGCTAATTTATTGATAGAGTTAGATTGTCATGACCCATTTTTGGACCATAATCGACATACAAGGCAAACCGTTTAAGGAAGCCCAGTCCATCTCATACAAGCCTCATAGAGCATCAACATACTACCCAACATTTGAAGAAAATGTTTATTTAACAAAAACATACGATATATAATCATATTTGATATATGAAAAATAGGTGGGTAAAATATATCAAAATAAAGTAATATATCAAACAGTGGGTAAAATCATATAATAGTATATCAAAATACAAAATGTCTACCGAATTATCCAACAACATCTCGGTGTAGAGCTCTTCCATCATAACAGAAATGTCTGAACAAAAGGGCATCACTAACCAAATACATCTCAACGGTATCCAAGATGTGGAATAGTTGTCGAAGCCAAAATCTGTAAACCTGGAAGATAAGATCAACAGTAGACAGAAAAACAAAGGGGGTTAAACTCAGTGAGGGATAACACTCCAGAACGACTCATACGTGTCTCACAAAGACTGTTTTGAAAACATTTCGAAAATATCACAAGAAGTTATAGATATACATATACATACATGCTAAATAGATATTAGTTTTTTTGAAAATCATTTCGAAAATCATTTGCAAACAAAGCAACTAGCATGCAAGCAAGCATACAAAAACCATTCCAGGTTCAAAACATAATATTATGGATATGGGACCATAAGCATAGTTGTACATGTGACACTCATAACATGATGATGTGGACTCAACCATTATCAATATCAATTCATGTGTTGGATCCGAACACATTAATACCATTATCCCTAGAAGCTAAGCCTTCATAAACATAACATTGGTACACCAAATGCTACTTGTACCACGTAGCATATATGTCCCCATATCAGAAAACCAAAATCATACTATTACATAGTATATAAGCATAGACATGCAATTCAACATCAAAACATAGAAACGATATATAATATATATCGAGTTCAACAAACATAGTATTGATTATTAAAGCACACAATCAGCTTATTAATTAAGACAATCTTCGGATTAGTCTATTTTCATAATTATGTTCAGCACATCAAAATCCAATAATAGAAGTTTCGAGACATAGCCTATGTGTCTAAAGCTGTCATCCACTCACATGTTGTCCTAAGCTAACGACCCTGTCAAGCTCTACTAGGTGGCTAATCGTGCTGACAGACTCAAGAAGCTGAACAAATATATATCGAGCACATATATCAGAACCAAATCAAAATTCGGTATTGTGGCAATACTGACAATGTATGCAATGCAAAAGCATGATCAGAGCCTCAAAAGATCCCACAAATCCATTTTGAATGAACTTCTATCATTCTTAATCCAAAATTCAAAATCTACATAAAATTACAGTTTTGCCCCCGAACAATGTAAAATTACTTTTTAATCCCCGAGACATGACAAATTTCAAAATAGTCGTCCAAGTGTTTTGAAGTTACCATCTAATCCTCCAAGTAGTCAGAATCCCCAAAAGAGTCCCCAAACTTTCAGAAATTGCTAAAATATAAAAAATTACATTTTAGTCCCTCAGAACCATGGCTTACTCGAGTAAGACCATGCACTGGCTTACTCGAGTAACCGAATGGCTTACTCGAGTAAGTCAATTCCCAGAATTTCCAAAATTCGTCTAACTCTTGATTTAGCTGATAAAAATCAACACCAAACACTCACATTGACTCTAAATAACCTCATGAACACGAATCTATGGTCAAAACCATCAAAACAACTCAAAATCACCCAAAATCGAATAAAACCCGAATTGGTTCAAACCCATTTATGAAAATCCTTGATTTTTATGATTCTCAGCTTAGTCTGAGTGATTTTAGACTCCTAATGGCATGATCTAACAACCCCAAACAATCCTTCCAACAGAAGCATCATGAAATCAAGTCTGTGAACATTTTACCCCAAGCCCTAATATGAACAATCTTGCATTATAGGGGAAAAAAGGTGTAGTAGTATAATCTTACCTCAATAGACTTCTAGGAAGGATGTGGAACAACCAGAAATGATTTCTGGATGGTTTGAGAGTGATTTGAGTGAGAAATGTGAGAGTGAGGACGAAAGAGTTGGTTGGGGGTATATAAGACCCCTTGTCCAACATGACATCAATTATGCAGAATTTGTAGTGCTCACTCGAGTGACCGAAAATCTTACTCGAGTTATCCATGCCTCTCTTCACTCGAGTAATGTTGAATGACTAACTCGAGTAATCTCTGGCTCATCTCACTCGAGTAACACCCTAATGCTTACTTGAGTGATCATTCTAAAAACCATTTATCACCCATTCAACACTCCAACATCCGAGATCAAAGTAGGACTGAGCGAAAAGCTACAGAGAATCATATCTGAATCCGATAGGGTATTACTGAGATGATTTTGATAAAATTTCTAATGGAGGGACTGAAATGTAAATTTTCAAAAGTTGAAAGCCTAAAATTAAAATTTTTTAAAGATAAAAGACTGAAATATAAATTGTCAAAAGTTGAGGGACTAGAGATGTTCTTTTATAGTTAATGTGGGTTGAGTAGTTGAGCCATTGTTCGGAACGCTAATTTATTGATAGAGTTAGATTGTCACGACCAAATTAGCATTTTGTTGCCAGCAGGGTTTTAGGATTTGCATACACATTTCATACATTATTGCATTTGCACAGTTACCATGTTTGATTCCAATATGATGTGTTTGATTTTCAGCTTGTTGCAACTGTCAATGTGACCAGTCATTCACTAGTTGTGCGTGATTGACTTGTAGATTCAACATTTAGATGAGTTGGATGTCATACTAAACACATAGACTGTGTTTTCCTAAAATTTATATTATTGTTGATGTGTTGAAAATTGTACATGTAAACTGGACTAACAAAACGATAGGTAAATTCAAAATATTTATTTATGTGTATTGTCGATTAACAAACCTATACTTAGAAGTATTTAACATGTAGTTAGTTACTATATCTATAAATATCTGTTTGGTGTGTATGATTTGTGTAATGAGAATTATGTATGGTTTGTAAGGCTTGGGACATTCTAACTACGAGGGGCATAGCCTTAGTATACATTTGACTTGTTGAAGCCTAGTTACCTGAGTTGGTGGTAAACCGTGTATCCAGCTAGACGCATGTGCTCTAATGGCATATAGTCCACACTTAACTATCGGGGGATAGCCTTCAGATTCAATCAACCCATTACCTTAACAAAAAAAATTATAATTTAATGTTTGGTCTCTTGTTTGAGAATTGTATGCCTTTCTAACTATTGGAGTTATAACCTTGGTCTTGGTAAAACGGTGACCTAATAAATTTGATTTTTGATTTTTACGTGAATGTGTACTTTCTATTATCTCTGCAAAACTTTTTTGAGAAAATGGTTTCAAATATATTATGTGTGTATTATCAATACTATGTATGCATATACTTGTGTGAGATATTTTCGAGAAGGATTTCAAAACAATTTATGTGAGGACCTGAAGTCGCTTTTGTGTGTTGTTCTTCACTGAGTATTATCACCTCCTTTTATAGCTTTAACATTTCAGGTTCCTTTTTGGTGATTGCACCCGTTTGATCCCTGCGCTCAGTTAGGCACTTTCATACAACTTGGGAGTTTCCTTTTGTTCGAGCTCTTCGTCTTTTTGTGCTAAAGCTCCACCCTAAGACTATTAGTGAGTTAATGGATGGAACTTATTATTTTTTTATTTGATTTAACTTATAAATATTTTGACATTTATTTTGGGGTTATATTGGTATATTCAGAAATATTATTATGAAAATATTTTGGTTGCTCACGTTTCATAAAATAGTGTGATTCGCTTGACAAACCAGTTTAATAATTGAGGAAATTACACGGTTCACATATATTAGTTAGTATCCAATATTTCTTTTGTACGGTCAAGGTATGTTTATTACATATTCACTTTCCCGTAATTGTTGATTAACAGTGTGACTTTTCTTATACACGATTCTGTATTTATCAAATTCATGACGTCTGTTTCTGTGAAATATAAATAGATTTTAAAAAAGTATTAAACAAGTTAAAAAATGTAGAATGTATATATACTAAACAAAAATACAAACATGTAGAGACATTAAAAAAAATAAACAAGTCTTAAACATGTTATAAAATATGTTGAACATATATATATTAATTGTATATTTAAACATTAATAGAATCTAAACAAGTTCTAAATAAGTTATAAACAACATTTAACATATTTTATAGAATCTAAACAAGTTCTAAACAACATTTAAACAAGTTATAAATAAATATACAATGAACAAATTTTAAACAAATTTTAAACAAGTTTGAATTTCTTACTGAGATCGTAAATCTGTAATTTGTAATGTATGAGGCAAATGCTAGAGTTTTTTAAATTTTGTTTCAAAATATTGAAATTGTGCCTCGTAAATCTGTAATTTATAAATTTAAGTCATATGTATATATATTTGGTCCTTAATAATTAATTAAGTAAAACGAATTGGATAGTCATTCTGATTATGCAAGACTTGTGAAGAATCAATTAAGTCAATAATTCGAATCGTCTCGTACATTTGTCGTGATCCAATTTGGACCGTGACATACACCCTAATGCAATAAGACATATGGCACATCGCATAAATGGTAAATATATTCTCAATAAAGAGATAATTATTCTCATTCTGCCCGACACCTTGCTCTTTTCTGACATCCATTCCGACTCAGATACTTGAGAAGAGTCCGCGAAGTATTTTTGAGAGCACCTTTGCTAACCTTTTCCTTTAGGTTTCACCAATTCAACACAATGCCAAAATAACATTTATCAGACTATATTCAATAATTTGCTGGTTTTAAAATGAAAAGACAAGTTTTTTTGGTGTTGAATAAATGGTCCATTTATTTTCATTAAATGAACCGCTATTTAAAAAAATTAACAAACTATTTGAATAAATTTTTTACAAAATCAAATTCTTGATAAAACAAAACATAAACATCAAATTCAAAACTTGATTTGCTTCCTTCATTTGATAGTTGCACTTTTGAATAGAAGAGACGTTCAATACTTCTCTTCACATATATTGTTGCGAAACTTCCCACTTCATATTATACTCTTCAAAATTCTTCGAAATTTGTCTCCCAGTACTTCGACATTTAAGCACTTAACCCTTGATATTGACACTTAGCCCTCTTGATTATTTGTTGAATACTTATCTAACAACAACTTGCTATTCTCTCTTTCTAGAACACATTCTCTCCAATACTTTTAATTTCCAAAGGCAAAAACAATTAGTCTGAAGTAATAATTAGATTCTTGCATCAGGGAATCAATAAATAAAATAACAAGGATGAACATGTGACCAACATCAGCATATTCCTTCAACAACGCAACAACCTTGGAATCAAACTCATCATGCGTCTTAATCCCATTCTTTAATAAATGCAATCGTGTACCATTACAACTATACAATCTATTCAATCTATGCAGCTAACTACCTTCGAAGCTAAACAGAAATTGCTTGTAAGCTAAAATGAAAGAAAGAATGAGAAGCCTAATTTAGCAGGCTTAATTTGTGAGCACCTACTCAAAGCCAAATATAATGAATGTCGTCTTGAATTTTCTTGAAAGTTCACACTTTTGGTGACTCAAGCATTTCTACAAATTGCTTCATTCTAGGTCTTGCCTTCATGTCTTCTTCAACGCATTGAAGGGCCACATTAACAAGAAGTTGAATCTTACCCGTATCATAATTAGAGGCGATCTTAGGATCCACAATTTCTGCAATCCAAGACTTGTCATCGTCAGCAGCTTTAGTTTTCTTTTCTCTAACCCAATTCACGAGTCTTCCCTGCTCGAAACTCTCTTTATTCTCATATGGGAATATTCCGGTAGAACTCCTTCCAGTCACCATCTCCAACACAACCACACCATAGCTATACACATCAACCTTGGCTGTGATAGGAAGACGATAAACCCAATTAGACCCTGTTTCTCTGCTATACAACCAAAGATTTCCATCAAAATCAAGCATCAATCTTCTTTGAACTCTCACACCATAATCCGCATAGACAAAACTAAAATTATCCGACGAAGTAAACAAACCAAGATCGTCAAGAACAGCTATTCTACTACTGTTGTAATTGGTTCTTCCAACTTCTCTAGGCAACTGGGAGTGATCAACAGGCCAGAAAGCACTGGAAGTGTCAGGACCATCATAGGATAGAAGCAGAACATTCTGTTCATCAAAAGACAGCTTGTAAAACCCAGATGAAGAATTGCTTTTACTTCTCCAAGAAACCAACCTACTGTGTCGGGTCAGTCTCTGCTGAGGCAAAAGAGTATCAGTTTACGAATCAAAGTTCTGCCACAAAATCTCACTGCTTTCGCTGACCAAAACAAGATTTCCAGAATCAAGAAGAGTTAAAGCAACAGGGGTGAGAGTGAAATCGGTGTTGGTGGACCAAACCGTGGAGTAACCCGCAACGGTTAAGACAAGATTGCCGGTTTTGAGCAAAGAAAGCTCAGACCGTTTTTCTTTGACGGGTACGTCACGGTTTGCAATCCAGACCAGAGTGCAGTTTTTTGGGCAAGAAGGGTCTGAGAACCAGACGGCAAAGTAGTAAGCGTTGTCTCCGGTTCAGTGGAAGCCGGCAGTGAAGGCTCTGTTTGGGATGCCAAAAAATGATTTGGGTTCTCTACGGAAAGAGAGGAGCCTTTGTGGAGATTTTGTTTCAAGGGTGATGAAAATGGAAGTGCTGTGATGATTAGAAGTGAGAAGACAAACATGGTATCAGGAGTTCGCTTTTTTTTTTTTTTGGATTAGGTTCTGCTGGAAACCACATTGTGAACTTTAAAAAGCAAACTATAGGGGCGTGTCATGTTTTTGTTGCTTGGCTTTTACTGATATTCGCCATAGAAGTCAAAGATTGTTTGGTCGTATGGCAGATTTTTTTATGTTTTTTATAACGATTTTATAATACTTATCATACTTTTAATTTGAGTACTTTCTGTTTATTTGAATTTTTATGAATCATGAATTGTGGTCTATAGGGGCGGATCTAGGGGTTGGGGTACCGTGATTCCTCTCGATTATGTGTATATAATTTATTTATAATTTATTTATAATTTATTTAAGATATATCATATTTATAATATTAAATAAAATATTAATATATTATATATAATATATTTTTTTATGATAATTTATTTTAAAATATATTATAGAAATATATAATATTAAATTTTGTATGGTTCTCGATGAATTTTGTACTGGTTCTATCAGTGCATCTATTATTACAAAATTTACATTTTAAATAAATAATTTAACGAAAAATCTAAGTTACAATTCCATTAACAAAAAAAGCCTGAATTTGTTTTTGTAAAAATGGTTTAAAATAATTATGGGTTAAAATTAGCAATAAAATAAATAATTTGATCATTCTGTAATTACTACTTTATCGGAATGTTAAATACTTTTTATAAAAAAAATTCCATGGTGGTCGAAACACTGTAATTCAAAGACAAAAGGAAAATCAATACCAACTGTATCTGCTAGATGTTGGAATAGAATTAGATGGCTCGAGACGAGGTGATCAGGGAAACCGACTATTCAAGGTGGCAGCGTTCAAGTATAGTAATTTTGACCACGATTCAAGTAATAATTTACGATCATTCTTTAATTGGCTAAGCATTAGACTTCACCGGTTTGCTTGTTCCGAAAGGGGGAGAAATCAAACATGAAGTTTTCATTGAATTGTAGTTACTTCATCCTCATGTCTTCAATTAATTTAGTGTTTAAATTAGAAAAGAATCTAAAACTTTAGATGAGTTGTGTTAGAAAGACTTGTTTATATAATAACTAATAAAAATAGGTTTATTTATTCAATAAAACATAAACTTTGATCAAATAAAAAAAAGGAACAGTGGTGGATGCTCTGAGCTCTCTGAGCTTTTTTGCTACCCTAATTCTTTTCCTCTTTCCAACCACGACGAGTACGTCGTTCGACGACCAGGGACCGCCATCGTCCCGATCAACCCAAACCCACTGGAGAGCCAATCTCCTCATCTATGGAGTCAAGAAACATAAAGAAAATTTGTTTGAATACAGTACAAAGTGTGGTAGGTGTATTCAAGCGGAGAATGTCATTGAAACCGAGCTGAGATGCAAACTAAGTTTCAAAGTGACCCTGGTTGGGCGAGATTCTACCTCAAATCTTTCAAATGATGAAATAGGTGTTGTTTATGATGCTTTTTATGATCCTAGAAACAATAAGGATGATGAGGATTGTCCTCTCGTTACCGTTTCAAGAGAAGAATTCAGAAATCTATGTCAACCTTATAGGAAAGCCTTAATCGTTAAGCTCTTGGGGAAGTAACTAGATTACTCAATTTAGGTGGAACAAGTAAAGAAAGTCTTGAAACAAAAAGGACTAATGAAGCTGGCAAGGATACGGAATATGAACAAGTCGTATTTGGTGGCCATTGGCTTATCTCGCACCACTACCTTACAATCCAAAAATGTTATCAGATGTTTGAAGCTAAAACGTCCCTTAGGTTCATGTTCCGAGCCTTCCACTCCATTTTTTACAAGCTTTCCTAGCTAGAATTGAAAACCGAATTGGCAAACTTGACGAGTTGATGAGACCTCCTATGATTCGGCTAGAAGGAGGTTTGCTCACATTAGTATTGAAATCGACTTAAGCAAATCTCTAAGATCAAAATTCCAATTCGGAAGACGAACGCAACGTGTTGAGTGTGAGGGCTTACCCTCCATTTCTCTTGTGGTTGTTATGGACATCGTCAGGAGCATTGTCTCACGCTGTTTGATGTGATGGAAATTTCAAATTCCAATGGTAAAAATAATGAAGTCTTAACCTCAAATAAGACGGAGGAGAAATCTCTTGAAGAATTAAAAGCTTTTCAATCACTATGGAAGTTGGATGTTTACTAAAAAGCAGTAGCATAGCAAGAAAATTGGTCGTGTTAACTGAACATCAGAATCTTCACCAGAAAGTTCTAATTCTGTCAAAGATCCATAAAAGGCATTTGAAATATCAAGGCCAATAAGATCAAGATTTTTACTCTTTCGGCTCCTGATACTGATGTTTCTAACATTCTTGCTCTTTGTTTGCAGGGTCATTCTAAGGAAAGTAACCTTCACTTGACTAAAGGATCAAAATCTGCTAATTCTCAGCCAAAAAATTCAAAAGTTGCCAAATCTAAATAGGCTGGAGACAATTCCAAAGGCGAACACAAAAACATTTACTCCACTCACAATGTTGACATTAGTGCTTCATGCCAGGCTAGAAAATATAATAAGTGGAATATGAAAGAGAACAAGCACACACAAGGACACAGAATTTACGTGGTTCGATCGAATTGACCTATATCCACGGGTAGAGAGAGAGAGAGATTCTCGATTCACTATTGAAAGAAGGCACATACTCTTTGTGGTGTTAGAGTTAAATTGTTACAAAGAGTACCAGAAAAGATTGACCATCTCAAACCCTAAAGCCCGTCCAAACACCAAGACACATACCAGGGCTTACAAAACATGGATTGAAACATAGTTGCACCATCCTGTACACACTTGTACACACACCCATGCCTTCCCAAAAACGGCCTATGTGTCGCGTCTGTTCTGTACACACTTGTACACTCCCATTCATCCCTTTATGGTTTGAAGCATGATTTCCAAGGTGATCTCATAACATATCAAGAGAAAAAGATCAACTCAATTTCAACAATTCTCCACCTTGAATTGATTTTTCCTTCTTCTTTCAAACTCAGAATATAGAATTTCTCCTCTGCCACTCCCCGAAGGGCCTCAAACTCAAGCTTGTGAGTATTTACCAAGTCCAAGCTATGCTTGAACTTTTCATTAGTAATCGACTTAGTCAACATATCTGTAGGATTGTCTTTTGTGACCACCTTCTCAATGGAGAACAACTTTTCTTCAATCACATCTTGAATAAAGTTCAATCTAACATCAATATGTTTCTTCCTCTCATGATAAACCAGATTCTTTGCCAAATATAAAGCACTTTGACTATCACAATAAATAACAGGCTTCGGCAATTTCAATCCCAAATTATCAACGAGATCATTCATCTACATACCTTCTTTCACCCCTTATGTCAAGGACATGTATTTCTCAACAGTTGTAGATAGAGCAATTGTAGGTTGTATGGATGCTCTCTAACTAATAGCACATCCAAAGAGAGTGAAAGTGTAATAGGATAATGACATTCTCTTCATGAGATCTCCTCCATGATCAGCATTAGTAAAACCAACCAATCCACATAAAATATTGCCATTCCTATGCACCAAGCACACACTAGTCGTGCCTCTTAGATATCACATCATCCATTTGACTACTTCCCAGTGAGCTTTGCTAGGATTACCCATAAATCTGCTTACAACACTAGCAACATCAGCCAACTCCGGTCTAGTGCACATCATAACATACATTAAACTACCAACTACACTCGACTAAGGCACACTCTTCATGTACTCCACCTCATCATTAGTGCTCGGCAATGTACTCTGATTAAATTTAAAGTGTGGAGCCAATGGAGTACTCACCAGTTTAGAGTGATCAATTTGGAAAGTTTGCAAAAACTTTTCAATGTACTTCTGATGCGATACATACCACAAGCCTGCATTTATGTCTCTTCAAATCTCCATTTCTAAGATCTTCTTGGCTACACCCAAATCATTCATCTCAAACTAACTATTCAATATCTGGTTTGGTTTGTCAATTTCAATATGGTTCTTAGTTACAATCAACATGTTAACCATATGTAGCAACAAATATATAAATGAACCATCAAGCAATGTCTTAAAGTAAACACAACTATCATATTACGCATAAACTCATGATCAGGCTTTTCAGGATAAACAAATCCCTTAGGTTGTTTTATATAAATTTCCTTATCAAGGTTTCCATGTAGAAAAGTAGTTTTAACATCCAGTTGTTCTAACTTCAAGTTAAAAGCATTTGACATAGCTAGGAGGATTCTAATGGTTTTATGCTTCACTATCAGTGAGAACACTTCATTGTAGTCAATTCCCTCCTTTTATGAAAAATCCTTCACCACAGTCCTCAATTTGTACGTAGGTGGTTCAACATCTGGAATTCCATTATTTATTCTGAAAATCCATTTACAAGCAATCGTTGTCCCCCCTTCCAGAAAAGGCACAAGTTCTCAAGTTTGATTTTTTTGCAAGGATGCCATCTCTTCATCCATAGAGCTTAACCATTTTTTGCATCTTTACTTTCCACCGCCTCCTTATATGACCTCGGTTCCTTCCTATAAATTTCATTGGTTAATGCTAAAGAAAAAGTAACAGTATTAATAATATTGGCACTAACACAATCCACATACCTCACATGCCTCAAGATTTCCCGTCTCGGTCTACTAGATTCTATACTCTGTAAATCATTCTGGTCAATCTAGGGTTGTTCTTCAGGTGTGTGAGTCACACCATTATTCTTTGGAGCATCAACCTCAAACGCCACATTCTGGTTAGTACCCAGATCAGTTTTACTACTTCCTACAAGACCACCAAACTCCTTCTTCTTGCCAAATATAGCAGATTCATCAAACGTCATATCTCTACTGATCATAAATTTTGGGTTTTCTGTTTTCAGTACACCACAGCCTATATCTTTTCACATAGTCGCATATCTTAGAAATATGCGTTTAATTGTCCTAGGTTCCAGTTTTTCATCACTAACATGAGCATAAACAGGACATCCAAAGATTCTCAGGACAAAATAATTAGAGGATTTCTCGCACCATACCACTTGAAGAGTTTTAAAATCAATTATTGTTGATGGTGATCTATTTACCAAATAAGCAATAATGTTAATTGCTTCTTCCCAGAATTACTTCGATAACACATCATCTATTCTTATGCATCTAGCAAGCTGTACAAGTGTTTGGTTCAGCCGTTCTATAACTCCATTCTACTGTGGCGTATTTCGTACAATATGGTCTCACTATGCCTTCTTTTCTGCAAAACTCGTCGAATTTTTGTTATAGAATTCAAGCCCATTTTCAGTTCTCATTGTCTTGACTACTTTCCCGATTTGTTTCTCTACCATAGTATTCAACTCCTTTAACTTTCCAAACATTTCATCCTTCGATTTCAAAAAGTATACCCACACCTTTCTAAATAAGTCATTAATAAACGTTATAACGTATCTGCACCCACTATAAGACTCCACTGGAGAAAGACCCCATAAATCAAAATGAATGTATTTAAGGACCTCCTTAGTGGTGTGACTGCCTCTATTGAACTTCACCCTACACTATTTACCCATAGCATAAGTCTCACATAACTTTACCTTTCTGATCTCTAGATCATCCAATAATCCTTTCTTACTCAAAATGGTCAGTCTATTCTCACTCATATGCCCCAACGTTCAATACCACAACTCTGTATTACTATCCTTCTTCTTTATAGGATCAATTTCCATGGAGATTGACACCGTCGTCTTTCCCAACACTAAAATACTCATCAATGCATAAATCACATGTTACAATTTACCTTTCATCACCATAAGAGCACCCATGGACACCCTAAGAACTCCACCACTCCCAGAAAATATGTACCGATTCTTATCCAGTATACCCACAGAGATCAAATTCTTTCACAGTCCAGGGACATACTAGGCATCCAATGTCCTAATCATTCTGTCAAACATTTTAATCTACACTGAACCATTAATCTTAACACTTAGCTCCCTATCATCACCTAATTTTACGCTGCCATTCCACTGCTTAAAGGCAGTGAACAGTTCCCGCGAATAAGTCATATGATACGAAGCACTAGTATATAGTACCTAAGTTTCTTTACAGCTAGTTGTACTGACTATTAGAACATCACCTCCTTCTTCCTTGTCATAACTTTCTTATCTATCATAATCATTCTGAGCTACAATAACCTTCCCTTCTTCCTTTCTGGAAAGCTCTTTTTAAAATACCATTTCTCATTATAGTGAAAGCATCTCAATGCAGACTTCAACTTTGAATGCGGCTTACTACGTAATGAAGATCTAATATAATTCTGTTAAAGTTGTCAAGGTGAACTTTTACTTGCATGCTTTCTAACATCTCCAATGTATGCAGTCGTCTTTTCTGATAATGGTTGTTTTTGTTAGGGATTTCTTCTGGTATTTATTTTTGATCTTTTTACATAAGCCAACTATCGTCGTCTCATTTGCTACCTCCCCCAGGACTTCATCAGTCAGAATCACACTGTGTGCCCTCGACACAATTTCAGCCTTCTTCGCCTCTGTCAGTTCTGCCGGTAACCTCTTTTCCCCTTCTATCACCTCGGCACACCTCTATTGAATCAAAATCGCTTTCATCTTCAACTTCCATGGAGTGAAATCATTCTAGCCATTGAACTTTCCAATCTTTAATTTGTGGGAAGACATATTCTTTTAGCGTATCTGAACCTAGGGGTTTATGAATTAACAAATACCTAGAGCTCTGATACCATTTGGCAGACAAGACAATTGAATACATGGAATATGAAAGAGAACAATCGCACACAAGAACACATATTTTACATGCTTTGATTAAATTGATCTACATCCATAAGCAGATAGAGAAAGAAATTCTCGATTCACCATTGAAAGACAACACATACATTCTGTAATATCCCGCTTATTTTAGCCAGCATCTAGTAGTATTCCGAAGTGATTTCCAGTTAGGATGTTGACCTTTCAGTTTGAGAGTTGTGTTACGTGTGTTTTGCACGTTGGAGGTATCTATGTGCTTAGTACAGGGCACTGTGCACGTAGTAGAGGCCTGAAACTTGACCGTGAATGAGCGTTGAGTGCAACGTACACAGGAGGTCATCTACGTGCACAGTACTGAGTACTATACACGTAGACGAGGATGAGTCGGCCGAGAACTTTGCTTGGTCTATGTGCGTTGTATGGGTTGATGTGCACGTTGTTCATCCTTTGGGTGTGACCCGTGAGCACGCTGAGGCCTTCTATGCACACAGCAGGGGGTGGAACGCACATATATTGTAGATATAAATGAGGGGCTTCATATCTGCCGTCTACGTACGTTGTGTGGGATGCTACCCACGTAGAGGACGGTGCTAAGCACACAGAACCCCTACTGTGCACGTAGATGTGTCGTTCTGGGCGACTGTCCGTGAAAAGCAACATGTCAGTCCGTGAGCCTATAAATACCCCCACTTACCATTTCTTCGGTCACAACTTGTCTCAACCATCAGAGCACTTTCTTATCTAATTCTCTGTGATTTTTTTGGTTTCTTCTTGCTTCTACAACGGATCTAGAGGTAAGAATCTTCCATTAATCTCTTCTTTTCTTTGATTTGCGTTGCAATTTGGGCATTCTAGGGTTCCGACCGAACTTGGGTTTTGGTTCAAATCTTTCTATTTTTGATGGAATACGAGTTAAAGAGAGTTAGATTATGATTGTTTGAGACCAGTAGCTTGAAGATCAAGCTTCGATTTCGTGGGATTTGGTGTTTGAACCAAATGGGTTTCTCTACAACTAAGGTTACGGGTTTTACTGAATTTCTTGTCAAATCTGGTGTTGTTTCTGATGTATCTTGATAGATATGGGTTAGAAATTCACAGATTTGAGTTGGGTTAAGAGATTTGGCCAGTTATTCGGCATGTGTCTTGGAAATCTGAGATTCATTGTTAAGATCTAGAAAGATTTAGACTTTGTTTGTGGATTTGGAGGACAAATCCATGTTCATGAGATTGACTTGAATTAATGAGATATGCTTGGTTCCGTTGGGGATCAAATGGAGCATGATCTTGGCTTGGAAGTGATGGATTCACTTTCGTTGCATAGAAGACTTTGAGAGTTTGCATTTGCATTTCATATCATGAATTTGGGTATTAGCCACAATACCACATTGTGATATATTGTGATGTGCTATGTGTACAGCTTCTTGTCCTTGCCAGCGAAAGCAGCCACCGACGAGTGGGACTTGACTAGTGCTTTGGCTTGGATTGCCAGGTGAGTGAGTAGCAGCTGCAGACACATTGGCTATGTCTCGAACTCTATTTACTTGTTTTTGATGTTTTGGATATAAGTATCCGAAAATGACTAATCTAAAGGATTGGTTGAGATAAAAAAATGGTTATTTGTGAAATAATCGGATGTGGATTTGAAATGGTATATATGTATTATATATCGATGATACGATTTAGAGTGATGGATTGCATGATATGATTTTGTACTATACGATAGTACGTTTTGGTTTTCGATGTAGGGACACCTGTGCTACTAGGTATGTAGCCTTTGGTATACCAATGACTGATAAAACCAAGCTACCAGAGTTGTCGGTAGCCATTTTGCCTTGATCCGGCACATGATCTGTTATGGTGAAGGCGAATCCCCATCGGTATGGCTGATCCATATGTTTCGTGATAGTTGGCAGAGTCCATATCACGTCTGTTTAGTCCCTTATCGCCTATATATGTTTTAACATGAAAATAAATGATTTAAAATCTTAAATGATTTTAATACACCTTGGTGCATGTTGTTTTCTGTGATTGCAAATGGTTTTGAAATGGATTTTTGAAAGGCTATTATCGTATAGCGTGTATATTGTATATACTATTGAATACTGCTTGTGGTATTTGCGAAATATTTTCAAAACAGACTCTGT
>CAODLS010538476.1:0-11987 GCA_948243855.1 Flueggea neowawraea
AGCTTCCACGGAAGGTTATGGCCTCTCCTATGCAACTGCAGATTTTGGTCTCTTTGGAAACCTTTGTTGCATATCTCACACACGAATCGGTTCGTTGCCATAAGAGTCGTTGGTGATAAAGCAATGACTTCAGCAGTTGGATCTGATCATCCAGATCACTTCTAGTGATTAGTCTTTCCCAATGAACACCATATATTTATAATATGAGACGATGAAAAGGCATAATCAGTAGTAGAGATTAAAATTCTTAGTGATAAATATTTCATGCTAAGTTAAGCTTGTGGTTAATTCTTGATTTGGCACTGGATAGTCTGGAAACAAAAAGAGAACAACAAAAAGTGGAGTCAAGATATAACAGTGCTTTTAGGCAATTATTGTCATCTCAAAGCAATAATTGATTCATATAATTAATAGCCTTTCTTCACTCCCATACACAAACTATATAGAAAGCAACAAAAGAAAATCTTCAGTAGTCACTATTTAAAAACCTATCTAGTCCCTCGATCAAATCTATTAATTTATATAAAATTATAGATTATAATCATGAATTGTTTGTGTAATGATATATTATCCCAACTGCCAACTACCCTTTTCACCCTCCAAGATCATCCTCCTGTAGATGATGCCATCAGAATTTATACATGTCTTGTCATGATCCTTAGAAAGAAATATAAAACTCTTGTTTCAGAAAAAAAAAAACTAATTATGAAGGTTATGATAAATGAAGTGGTTGAGTTTGCCTGGATTTCCTGGCAGATTCCGTTTCTTCTTAACCGGCTGTTGCTGCTGCTGCTGAGAGGAAGAGCCATTGCTGTTAGTAGCAGCAGAATTAGGTCCGGATGAGTTTGAGGCGGTGCTCAAGTGGTTTTGTGCCTTCTGTTTTTCTTGAAGCAGATGCGCTTCTTCCCCCGTATTTCCTGAAGAGAAACTTCCATCATCACCTGTGATATTTGACATTCGAAAAAAGTTTGCAGAAAGATAGATTTGTCCTTCTCTAGCAGTTTTTTTGGCAATCTATTTGTTGCGTTCTTTTTTCTTGTTGTTGGTGCTATCTGACTAAAAGGGAAGGCTTGTTTTTTGGAGAAAACACAAAATCAGGAGTAAGGTAAGAGTAGAGGAAGACAAAAGAGAGGGAATTCTGCTTCGTTTCTGGTGGAGAAGGCTACTATTGCTGCTCCTACTACTAACATTGGAACCTGCTCTTCTTTGGCCTTATGTATCTATATATAGTCTTCACTCAACAAGGCCTCACTTGCATTTAATTTTGTACGCACCTGTTGCCTCTAGCTAACTTTTATATTTTATATTTTCTTTCTTTTACTTTACAGAATTTCAGAAATTTACATTAAATCCACTTAAAATATAGTTTATAATATATATATATATATATATATATATTAGTTCGGTAATTAGTTAGAAAAATATAATGTCCTTGGCATGATTTCAACAGTGTAGTCACGAATTAATTAAATCTCTTAGCTGTTAATTATCAGATAAATATGGAATCGGGTATCTTTCTCATGAGGAATGAGATGAAATTAATTTCCTCCTTGTAAATAGTACTTGAATTAAATGAAAGAGCGAAAATGTGCTCTGATCATTAATTTCTAGGAAATTAAATATGTTATTACCAGGTGCAGTAGTACTAATTGTTAAAGGCTGGGGAGCCGAATCCTCTTTTGTCTCATTTGATCCAAACGATCGAAGGAACCAAACAGGTGGATGTCCAAATTTAGACAAAACACTAATCATAGTTAATGACATAATTAAAATATATTGCTGCTTCTCTAGGTGCAGTTTTTAGTAAACTACGCGCATATTGTTCTAAAAAATTGAGTACACATAAAAAATTACGTTGCTATCTATTTCCAACATGCACTCTTTAGTCTTCTTACTCAAAAGAGCAGAGTAGAGCAGGTTGGTTGGGCAGAGCAGCTCGGGATCATCTTCGACCCAAATCCCCGAAGGTCGCCTGGTGGAGGTTAGTATTGGGTTCAAACCATATTCCTAAACATGCTTTTATTTTGTGGCAGGCTATTAAGAGAAGATTATTGGCAAATAGTAGATAACGGAGATGGCGTGTCTGTGAGAATGATATTTGTGTTTTCTGTCAAGATGATGCAGAAACCATACATCATCTATTTTTTGGTTGCAAGTTTTCCATGGCTATATGGAGGCAAGTTCTACAAAGATGTAACATCCAGAAGAGGCCTTTGACTTGGCAACGAGAAATCAGTTGGTTTGCTACAAAAACCTGCTCTAAGAGTAGGTCTTCTCAAGTTAGGAGGATGGCTCTTGCTATCACAGTGTATAGCATCTGGAAAGAACGGAATGCCTGCCTTTTTCAAGAAGCATGCCCAGATTCAGATAGAGTTTTGTGAAATATTTGTTTTAGCATATGTTACAAATTTCTACCAAATTATACAAATATAGATAGTATAATATCCCGTCTGTTCCAATTGGAATTATGTAGCCTTCCGATCGATTTTGAATCAATTCTTGAATGATTTCGATGATGATTGAGTGTTTAATATGATGAATAAATATTAATGGAGTTTAATCATGTTAATTTTTTTTCAAAGTTTGGTGTTCGAATGTGATCAAGTTCGTTTTCGATATTGATTCGTTGGTTCGTTGGTTGGACCATTCATTTGGTGTTTTGGGTGATGAATGTTGATGGATTTAGTTTAATTAATGACCCTTTGATCTTGTTGGATGTTGGTTCGATCGAATGAAGTGTTTTCGGGCAAGAAAATTCATGTTTTTGAAGTACACGGTTTGAGCTTTTGACTGTGTCTTTCAGCCCTTTAGCGCGTCTTATTTTTCTCGACACACGACCATGCAATTTTTATGTGTCTTTGAGGAAAATAAGACACGGTCAAAGGACTTAAAGACACAGTCAAAAGCTCAAACCATGTCTTTGACCGTGTACTTCAAAAACAAGAATTTTCTTGCCCGAAAACACTTCATTCGAAAGAAACCAACGTCCACCAAGACCAAAGGGTCATTAATTAAACTAAATCCATCAACATTCATCACCCAAAATACCAAATGAATGGTCAACCAACGAATCAAGATCGAAAATGAACTTGATCACATTCGAACACCAAACTTTGCAAAAATTAACATGATTAAACTCCATCAATATTTATTCATCATATTAAACACCCAATCATCATCGGAATCATTCAAGAACCGATTTGAAATCGAACGGAAAGCTACATAACTCCAATCGGAACGGATGGGGTATTACACTTAGGCACCATGGTATAGCCACTAAGGTAAGTATAAGCCACTTAGGCACAAAGTATAGCCACTCAGGCAAATGATACAATATTCGTGTAACAAAACTACGCTACCCTGTAGGTGAGTGTCTCAAAACAAAATATTTTACTAAAAAAACATATTAAAATACATATTTAAAATATGCAAATTGGTAGCATACAGAAAAGACAATGTATTCATCAAAATATACCAAATGTTCAGACAAAGTATTTGTCCCAAAATACATTTGCTTTTCAAAACAAAATTCTTAGAGAAGAAACTTTACTTATTTCAGAACAAAACATTTGTTTCAGAAAATATTCTTAAATCCATAAATAATATTTTCTACAAAGTATATCTTGAAATCCATAACAGAATGTTTATTACCAAAATCATAATAAATATTAAAAGATAATATTTAAATTTAGAAACCGTCAAAGATTCTCAGAGGAAATCTCATTTCCACAACAGTGGTTTTCACATAGATCCGATTTTTACAATTTTCTATCTTTTAATTATTTCAGATTACATGTCAAGTCCAAACACGTCAAAAACATATAATCTTAGAAGACACAACCTATGTGTCTGAAGCTATCATCCACTCACCTGGACGCCAAGCAAATAGTCCAATTGCTGGCCACCAGGGAATGGCAGATCACCTCGGAAGTCCAACCGAGCTGAATACAAAATTTATTACAACAGAGCCAAATATTGTACTGTGGCAATACAAAATATGCATGCAATGCAGATATTCATCCCAACCCATGACGAAAGAATATTCCTAATGTGAATGAATATCCAACACTTTCGCCTCAAAAAATCAAACATCTTGCAAAATTACAGTTTGGGTCCGACCTTTGTAAAATTATGTTTTGGTCCTCAAGATAGACAATTACAAAATGGTCCTCAAAGTATTCTCAATTCACCTACTAATCCTTTAAGTAGTCAAAATCTCCAAATTAGTCTCCTGAGTCTCAAAGATGGCGAAATAGGCCCAAAGTATACAAAATAGGAAAATTACACTTTTTAATCCCTTAAAATCATGGATAACTCGAGTTAGCCAAAGTGGTAACTCGAGTTACACACATATTGGTTTACTCTAGTTAGCTAAAGTGCTAACTCGAGTTATACACCTTCTGGTTTACACAAGTTAGCCAAAGTGCTAACTCGAGTTATACATCTTCCCAGAATTCATCCAACTCCGATTTAACCGATCAAAATTATTACCAAACACCCACATTACCTCTAAGCAACCTCCTGAACACGAATTTATGATTGAATCTATCATAACAACTTAGAATCATCAAGACTCTTCACAAATTCGGTCAAACCCTAACCCATTCAAAGAACTCATCAAATCTTTCAAACCCAAGTTCAATCTATGTTTATCTAACCTCAAACAATCATAATCGAACAACCTACAACTCCCATTGAACAAAATCAAACGGATATGAACCAAACATTCAAATTTGGCCTAAACCCACAATATAAATTTAAACCATGAAATGGATGAAAATAAGTGATTAGAGATGTTTTCTTACCTCTAGGAACGAAATGGGGGTAATTGGAAGCAACAAGAATGCATTTTGGACTGATTTGGAGGAGAGAGATACAAAAATGAGGTATGGAGGCCGATGGGGTCGGGTTTGGGGTTTATATAGGCCACTGTCCGAAAACGTCGTTCTAGCAAAATGCATGGCTAACTCAAGTTAAATTTGCCCAAAATCAAGCCTGAAGCATTGCTAACTCGAGTTGAATGAACCTTGCCTAACTCGAGTTAACCAATATGCTAACTCGAGTTATATGAGCATTGTTTAACTCGAGTTAACCAAAATTTAACTCAAGTTAGCTAGACATCAAACCACTTGAGTGATACAATTAATCTACTCAGGTCGCTTATTGCTCCAATGGTTTCAACAACATCCAAACTTGCAAAAATGTCACTGATCACACCATCAAACATTCATTTATCATCATTAACATCCTCAATCATCAAATCATCATTTTAAACATCAATTGCTAGGATCAAAAATTGAACGGAACAAATCGAAACTGGTCAAAAAGCTACAAAAGACAAGTCAAAAACCAGTGGGGTATTACAAGGATTCTAGTAGGCTATGGTTATGTATTTGATTTTATCTGATTTTAAAATATTTCCTCTATATTATGATATTATAGCGTTATATTATTAAATCAAATTTGGATTTGCGTTTATTTTTGTGTAACAAATGTTTGTTAAAAGAAATTGCATAGAAGTTTGATTATTCAAGGTTTGTGCGAGATGAACCGGGCATATGATTCGGTTCGCTTAGTACTAGTCATGGTCTAATATCGAGTCGTGATAACAAATTTTATGGAAAAATCATTAAACGGGTTTAGAATAAACACTTTATTAATTTCAGTAGTAGTTTTATGTAGTTGTTTTGTAATTGCAAAATTAATGTGACAAAAAAAATAACACGGTATAGATTGAATGAATTTCGACATTAAGTTTTGTAATTTATAGAATTTGGTGGACAAGTGCGATTTTTAAAAAATTTATTAACAAAAATTTAACAAAGAAATAACATCTTCTATAATGCAGGTAACATAACAATGAAATGACGAAAAACAAAATATTATGTTACTCGTGTTAATTTTGGTATTAGTTTTTTTTTTGTTTTTTGTCAACAAAAAAAAGGGAGACGAGGCTACCGTAATGGCATACCCCTACTGGACATGACCATGCAGGCAAATACTCTCCGCCGTGGAATTTTGGTATTAGTTTGACCTTTATTTATGTGAGTTAAGTAATTAATATTTTTCTCAGTAAAATAACATAATACATACAAATAATCATATTTTTTAAATTCAAAATGACATTAAAAAAAGATAGAAAAAAAAGACGTATTTGTGATTTTAGCTTAACAATATTTCATTTTCCAAACTCTACTAATACTTTGATCGATCAAAATAACACTATTAAACCAAAAAAAAATGACAAATACCTCAATAAAAGTAATAGATGATAAAATTTCTGTGAGTGACCTTGTTTTGTGCCAGTAAAATAATTGTTACTTTTTTTAATTAAAATACATAAATGACGAAAAGTAGACATATTCTAAGTTAAAAATGACATTAAAAATTTAACATAAAACAGGATATTTCTGTTAGTTCGGAGAAGTTTTATGTGAGTCTCAAATTTGTTTAGTTTTTTCATCGAGGTAACATAATGCTTAAAATAAATGACAATTTTAAGATGAATAGTTACATATTTATAGAGTGACAAAAAATACATGTATCCATAAATTTTTTTTATTTTTATAGGAGCTTTATGTGATTTTAAATAATGTTAATACTTTTAATGCAAGTAACATAATATGAAAAATAAATAACACTTAGCAAATAAAAAGTAATACATCCGTAAAATGACAAAATATTTCCATTTGTAACTTATTTTAATATTTTGGCAACTTTTTTGTTACTTCATGATATTTAAATATTGTTGCTTTTGAGACTAATATGACAATTATGATAAGGAATGCCAATTTTTATACAAAAACTGACATGACTATAAAATGACAAATAATGAAAATATTTGTTTGTATTTTTACAGTACTTATATATAATTTAAAATTTTGTTAATTTTATATAACATAATGCTTAAAATAGAAGATAATTTTAAGATAAATAGTGACATATTTATAAAATGACAGAATACTAAATGATTTTTTGCTTTAAGAAATCAACAAAGATATAATGTTATATTTTACTAATATATATAATCAATCATGTCATCATCTCAAAGGAACTTTGGACAAAATATTTTACTTTTGAAAGAAAACGTGATACATGTGGATCCTAATTGAACTCCTCTTAGTACATCAAGAAGCTCATAACTAATTTACTAAATAATTAGTTAGACTCATTAGTTAAATCCGTAACTAATAGACACAGATTATATCAATTGACGTAATTGACAAACTCGATTTTCCAACAACTTTGTTCAAAGAATTATTTTTTTCTTTGGTGAAAGAATTAATTCTATTTTGATGATTGCAATGAAATTTGAATGAATGATATATAATTAAAAATATCTAATTAATGACAATTTATTATCTTCTAAAAGCTTACATAACTTAAATTCTTTAAACATCTTTCAAATATTATGTTTAACTTACCCCATTTATTTTTCGATAATTATTTCAATTTGCTTTTGCAAATTGAAATAAAATGAAAATAAATTAAAACTAAAATTAAACTTAAAAATTTTTATTGAAAGTTTGCATTTAGTAGAATTTAACTTAGAAAAACTTTATTAAATTTTGAATTTTATTAAGATGATCATTAATAATTTTTCATCATTAAATAATAAAATTTTTAAAATTTATCTATTCATTAATACTCCAAATTATTTTTAACAATTATTTATTCATTTTTTAACTCATTTACAAATGAATGAAAACCATCACTCTATTAAAAACTTAATCTAATTCCTAGTACAACAACTAATAAATATTAAATTTTAAATTTTATTAAAATAACCATTAATAATTTTCACCATTAACTAATAAAATTATGTGAAATTTATTCATTCATCAATACTTCAAATTATCTCGAACAATTACTTGTTCATTTGTCAACTCATTTACAAATGAATCAAAATTAGAAATTGACCATTTAACCAAAAACAAGGAGATTATGTTATTAATATAAATTCAATGTTATAAAATCCCTGAATAAAAGTACAAGAAAATCATCAATCTGTTAAAAACTCAATTTAATCCCTAGTACAACTACTAGATAATGACTTCGAAAAAAATTCTCACGTGGATAATTCGAGCATTTATCATGCATCTCACCTTCCAAATAAGCAAGTCAATTCATCTCTCGCATTTCATAAGAAAAAACCCAAAAATTATTAATTCAAGCAATGACCATGAAAACTTAAAACAAAATATAGACATAATAAAAATAATAATATAGTTAAAATGCCCAAAGCAAAATACAACAATAACTAAATCTCGTCACTGAAACACGATTTCACCTAATCGACAAAAAAAGCATGTATTCTTGTCCCTTCATACCATATAGAACATACCTCGGCCACCAAATAATATTTTGCACTCGGACAAATACGAAGCTGATTTTGGCCAAATTGGATTAATTCAATGAACAAAAGAAAGAATCGACTAAGAGGAAAAGAAAAGCATACCAAGATCAGTCTGGCGGTCATAATCATGCATTTAGTTAAAAAAAAGGATATATATCAGAAAACATAAGTAAAAAAGCAAATTGAACACGAGGCCAAAAAGACGAAAGGCTTACATTGCTCAGGTAACCATTTATATTCAACGAATTGGACAGCTTTCAACAACCTGATGCCAGATCATGCAAATACGAAGCAAAAGTAACACACCGTAATCCACAATTGACTCTTAACATTTCATCAAACATCAAGAAGAGCAGAAAGATAACCATCAACCATTCGAATCCAGTGCCAACTTCAATACGAAGATTCAATATGAGTGCCCCCAACAGAACAATAGTAGACATTTATGTTTTTCATCCCGGAGTTTAGTAAATCTGCTTAATCTACAAAGCATGTAATGTTATGCAGTATTCCCTTGCTCTGTTTTCACACTTAAGATTTTATTTAACGCAGGTGGGCATCCTAGATTTTTCTACTATATTTTCTGTTAATTTGGAAAGTAGTTCTCCAGATTATGTATGAGCCGAAAGAAAAAGTATTGCAGGAGATATAGAAACGACAAGAGAGAACTCAGCAATATCAGCTCTTTTGCATGCATAGTTATAACAGATTAAACACACGAAAACTCAGCAATACCAGCTTTCTTGCATGCATAGTTATAACAGATTAAACACACGAATTCTACCAGAAAACACCAACCATAGACCTTCCCTCATAACCCAAAACCAAAAAATTAGTTTGAACAAGGATCACTGATATTAACTGTGACCTGCATAACTGACGCCTATTGCACAAAACAAAGCCATTTGAACATTTAAACTCAGGAGAATCACGGCAGTTGCTGCAACAATGAGGTAAACATGCAAAGCATGAGAGCAAGTCCAGAAATCAATATCCCCTTCCATAAATTTTTCTTCAACTAATTCTTTAGCATTAAGTTGTATTGACTATAATTGCAAAGAAAATTGTCCTTGAAGAGGGAAAGAGAAACTAGTGCCATGACCTTTTCCCATGAAAAATGAAAATTACTAGTGTCAAATAAAACTTCGAAAAACTATATCAGCTAATGCAAAATAATACTGGCCAATGCATCTTTTCAAATTTGAACATTTAAAATTTCTAAAACAAGTCATGCCCTTTTATTTACATGAGCTATCCAAACAACAAACGTGCAACAATTTGAATGTCACTTCTCTGGCACCTCCATATGGAAAGTGCTTTAGAACAAAGCTCTACAGTTACTTCCACTTGTTTAAATGCTACACATTTGTATCATGTTAAGGAGTTTTTTTAAGTAAACCAAAATGAACATGTGAAAGAAGCAACAAGGCTGGTTGAGTTCATTTATTAACATGCATATGCATCAGCAACTTCGAATTAAAAACTGCTTCCTGAGGTTGTGAATTTTTTAGACTGATATATCCCTAACTATTGGTGAAAGAAAAAAAGTATTGTAGACATTTAAGTGCTAAATTAGTGTAAAATTCCTAGAAGAACAACTTACCACACTGTGCAGTATGAACTATAACCTGTCATTTAATAATCAGCCAGTATTTGATCACAGCCATTTAATAATAAAATTCTCTGGAATTGGTAGGTGGTGGCAACCATGTGGAAGTAGACCCTGATTTTGCAATATCAGGAACTTTTCTTTCTAAATTTCTCCACCAATCATGCTTGTGAGATTCACAGTTAAAAGCCTGTCCAGCAAAGATTCATTTGAGTTTTTAAAGGAGATTTGCTAGAATGAAGAGAGAGGTAAACTTCAATCTTGTAATAGAGATTGAAATCAGGAGAAAATTTTCTGCTGAATTACCTGAAGAAGAAGAAGAGATCCACTATGTAACACAGCACCTTCCGTGAAAACAAAACAAGAGCAAGCTAAAACTACTTTCTGCAGCTATGTTACTGGCATTAAGGATAGTGCTTGGCTATATTATAGTCTACACAAATAAAAATTTATCAGCTCCACTTGACAGGCACTGGCGTAGCCAATCATACAACAGGACAAAGATAATACATCTCTGCATAATTCAACCAGCAAATAAAGCTCATACGAAAAACAAGCAAAGGCCAACAACTTGTTTCAGCAATTTAGGCGCTTTACTGTCTAATGGGGATATATACAAAATTATAAACTTCTCTTGGTTTCCTTCCCCAAATAATTAAGCACTATCATTGCTCATTAAAAAAATCCAACAACATTTTTTTTTCTATTTCCAAATTGAAAAGACAACTGACTAAAAATAAAAAGGCAACAACTCAGAGAGAGACTAGGGACCAAAGGTTGAAAGAGGGACATAGGGCCTGCGCAATAGGCTACACAAATAAGAATTTACCAGCTACGTTTGAGCGTTAGCCGCTACCGTAGCCTCTGCCTCAAACAACAAGCCACTATCTTCACCTTGTGATAAGCATCAGCAGAGTGACATAAGAGTGAGAATCAGCCTAAAGAACAGGCAAATGAAAAGGCATTTACCACTAAACAAGTCATTTCAGCAATTAAGAGAGAGTATTATCGTCAAATAGGTTGTACACAAATAACAACTTACCTCAATTTCCTTCCACAACGCACTGCATTAAGCACCAATGTAGACAATAAACAAGCCATTAGCCACTCTCTCCGTCCATAATTCTGAGAGGCACCATTGAAAGAAAATAAATCTCTTCAAGAATGAATATGAATTCATCTATTAAGCACTCTATTGCCAACTAAAACATAAAACATAAAATTAAAAGCCTGTTCCAAAATTATACAGCCACTATTATCCAAAATTTAGGGTACAAAGAAGCATATACAATTTGGATCAACTTTACAAACAAAAGACCAAAAAAAATGACAACTCTAACCTATATTGTTGTATGTTGAGTTGAGCTGTGTGCAACAGCTAGTTTCTTAGCTTGCCAGGAACGCCTACAAAATTACTTCTTGGTTAACTATACCACCCACCATTATTTCTCATCCATAAATTGTTTCTCACTCTCCACCGCCTGATGGACCAAGACCCTCCTCTGCTTTCCCATCAATCTGCATCAGGGCTTGTTCCTCGTCCGCTTTCGAAATCATCTGAAGAAGTTCCAATGGCATAGCTGCAGGGTCCAATTCTCGGCATCCCTTTGGAGCATTCTCAGCTTCTTCACCTGTAAGGACATGATCAGGGACATGATGAGAGAAGCGAAACATCTCTTCCCTCGGTATCCTCTTAACTTTGTCAAGATCTATATGCTTACGGAACACTGTCTTGAAACCAACAACCTTAATCAGAGGAATAATAGAGATGCCCTGTTCTTCAGTGTAGTCATCGAGAATCTCCACCATTTCATATTGCCATACCACTTCCTCTGCAGTATCTGTGTTCCAATCCGACGACCAGTTTCTATAAAGAGCCCAAACATCTCCCTTTCTGGGAAGTATGCAAACCATACCTCTCGCACCTTTACTCCAATTGACCATGTGTGAGAAGGAATTTAATCTGTTAGATACTTCATGTCTTCCAGTCCTGAATTCTCCGCAAGTTTTAGTGAAACCACA
>CAODLS010538652.1:0-11282 GCA_948243855.1 Flueggea neowawraea
ACTTGATGGCACAAGGAAGAATAGACTATTCATGGAGTTTTATCTTCATAAAACATGTTATATTTCATATAAATGAAATGCCTCTTTATTAAATAATTGAATGACAATGCACATTAATGATTGGACTAGGGCACAATTCTAACAAGATGACACCAATTGTAGTTGCCTCGATTAGGCAACGATATTGGAAAAGGTCAAGTTGAACTTGAATAATCATAAACTTGAAGGACGTCTCATAATCTACAAACACAACAAAAGTGGGGTTGGGTTGCTATCTAAGGGATCTCTGACGCCCAAGTCATAAGAGAATTCATAAGAATTTAGTGTAAGTTTATAGGGCGGTACCTTGTCAAGAGGTGAAAGCATCTATATATAGGAAATTGGTGTAAAACTCTCTTCTTTAACTATTCTTAATGTATTTGACCAGAGTTGACTTCTGTAGTGGGCCTAGTTCATGTGTCGGGCTCAATGGGCTTGATCAGTCTTAACCCATGTCTCATCAATATTATTTGCTTGGATCCAACAACCAAAAAAAATCAGTTGCAGATTTTTTTCCCACCATGGAGAAAAAGGAAAGCATGTAGATACATTTTCAATCACTTAAGCATCTAAGCATCCTTATAGGACACATTTGCCTTAGTTAAACAAAATCAAAATGTAATTATCAACTATTCTTAATAATAACCATAAGCACAATTGACAATAAATATTATCCATTCAACAAAATCAACAAACCTAAAACTTTTTATTAAATTATATTTGTATTCTCTAATTGTGACATAAATACAGAATTTCAAACTTTTAGAAAATGGTTTTTCCAACTATACAAAAATAACATTTACTCTCGAGGGTAGTTGCTAGTTAACCAAGCAACCCCAGTCATTAGGCTTTTTTCCTAGATATAAGGTATATGGATCAGAAGAAAAGATCATCTACATATTATTAATTTTGCTTCATTATATGTTATTTGTAATCTGTTACAAAAATTAATAGATAAAAATTCTTGGCTGGTGTCAAATAAACCATCGTTTTACGTATATCAATCAAATTGTTAAAAATAATTGCATTACAGTATTGTAGAAAGGGTGTGCCATTTGAAGCATAGACTATAACTTACTGGTTTCCTTTCACACATTCACGACAATGAGTGCCAAAAAATGTCTAACATTATGATTTTGACTACGATGTGAATGTGGAAAATAACACATATCCTGCCTGATGCTACAAGTTTTTACGTCATTTTCAGGCTGTTGGGCCAAACTCAATCAACACATTAAACAATACCAAAGAATATGCGATATAATAGACTGGAGAAGGAAAAAAGGTTGCATCTTTATACATAAACAAATCATTTTTATCTTTATTTTTTTATCTACGAGTTGTAGTTTAGTTGACAACACAGAACTGAGTTTATAAAAATATGGGTCTGCACACAGTTTGATTTCAATTAACGCACGTGTGAGAGAGATGAGAAGCCTTCACTATCTCTAAATATAATTAGTTTCAGACCGTTAAAATGAGTTTGTACTAAAAAACTACTGCAAGAAAGCAACTTTCGCAATAGTGTGCTGCGTTCCCTAGCTGTCGTCCTACCTCACACGACACGGCATATATCGTTATTTATTTAATCTATAACTGTATCGTTAATCCATCTTCTTGAATTGACTAACATCAATACAATCGCAAAAAAACAAACCAGAGCATTTTCCTTAACGGTGACACTTTGAAAATAAAATGCAGAGAGCCATTATACAGTATATAAATTTTGGTTGGTGGGTTTGGATTTCCGTTAAGAAAGTTTATATAAGTATCCATGTTATTTTCTGCACTTTAATTAAAGGATTCGGACTTGTCCTTTATATATCAACCATTCTCTTAACACATTAAATTAATTTCATAGTTATATATAGCTCCTCCTACTCAAAAGAGAATAAACAGAAGGTGAATCCAAGCACAAGAATGGGGAAGAAAACAAGTCAACAATCATGGAAAACATCGAAGAATGAAAAGAAACAACTCCATGATTTGATCAAGGTTTTGCGGCCAAAGGTCTACATCACTGACAGCTCAAGCTTCAAGAGCCTTGTTCAAGAGTTAACTGGCAATGGATCGAGTAGTACCATATTATTATCACCAACCCCCTCTATCTCATCACCAACAGCTCAGAATGATATAGTCATCGATGTCCGCAGCTACCCAGAACCTGAGATCAGCAAGGATGTATCCTTTGATACATCAGTTGATTCAATTGAATTTAGCAACAACCATGCTTCCATTACTCAAGAAGAAGAACCAAGTCAATGGCACTATGACTCATATTGTATCGACAATGACATAACATCGAACTGCGAGCTGATCAATCAAGAGGCAGGTGTATCAGGATGTGAAGATTTTGAATCGCTATTATTAGATATTGATCAGTACACTTGGTGCAGTAATTATTCTCACATGTTCGATCATGACCAGCTCGGTGGGTTCGAGTATGACTTGTCGGGACTGCTGTATTGAGAATGGTAGCTTCCGAAACTTCTTTCTCCAAAGAAAACACATGCATATATACCTTATTGGTTTGTATATATATCATACCATTGTGATATCTTTAGATTTTTCTTGTATAGACAAATCGTATTTGAGGTACTTGTGTATTTCTTTGTATATAGAGACGCAGCTGTACGTATTTTGTTCAGTAATTTGCTGTCGGTTTCATTTTTGTTTTTGTGTGTTTTCCATGGACATAATACAGTTTCCTTTTGATTCCGATCTTTTTAATTTTCATTTTAATGAATTATCAAAGTATTGAATGAAAAACCAAAATAACCATTTGAAATTTGTTGAATAGTGTTGTTCGAGTTTTGAGTCCAACTCTCTACTGACTTGAGCATCAAAGATTCCCTTGGGGAGCAAGACCTCATCGTGCTCTATGTTTGTAGGTTTTGAGACGATGTTCAAGTGCCCTTTTTGTGTACTTTCTCTTATTGTTGTTCGAGTTTTGAAGTAACCACAATTAACGTCATCTGTGTAGACTCAAGGAAAAAGTTGTCAAGCTAAAAGTTGTGTTCCCAAGCCCCTTAACCTCGACTACAGGACTAATGTAGTGCCATGCTCCCACATTGCCTAGGAGCTGATGTTAATGGTCATTTGTAAACACCTTCTTCCCTCAAACCACTAAGGCACCTTTTCAGGGACAAAACTGTGAGGGCCCATAAGATTAGAGCGGATAATAACTCAGTGGATAGGCTTAGCACGTGGACATGGTCCACAACAAATAATAATTAAGAAACTAAATAGAATTGGATATGTTGGAGAATTTTTGGTCTATGAAATGGATAGCGGAAGCAACTAGAAATGAGAGGAGAAAAATCAACACCAAGAATTTAGAGTGGTTCAGCCAACATTGCCTACGTCCACTACCTAAGTCTCGTCACTTAGGATTTCCACTATAACGGTGATTGATTTCGGCTCAATCCAACAAAACCAATACAACGAGGTTGATTCCGGCTCAACACCTCCAAGGCCTACACAATGTTGTTTTCTATAGGTTCACAATAGCCCTCTACAATATTGTTTTCTATAGACTTACAACAAACCTATCTCACACTCTCAAAGTGTTTGTAAACTAAATACAAATATTGAAGTACTATGCTAGAGTTGAATTAATGAGATTGATGCTTGAACTTTGATCTCTAGCTTGATTTGGTGTTCTTGATGGTTGAAATTGATTGGAGTTTTGGCACAATGAATTCTGAGGTTGTTCAACATGTTCTCAGCCTTCTCTTGTTGTATTTATAGCATTCTCATGCCATATGACCGTTGCTTTAAAGAAACTAGTCGTTGGAATGCATTTAATGCTTCTGCAGCTTTTTGTGACATTAGTAACGTATGTTGTCATTACATGACGTACATTGATCATGTTGCAATTCCAGATAATGTGCATTGTACAACTCATGATGTACGTTGATCATGTTGGCTTCTTGGATAACGTACGTTGTACTCCATCTATGTACGTCATGTATAACGTACGTTGTTGTTGATCTGAAATGATCCAGTAGCCTCTGTTTTCTTTTTGAGCCACGACTACGTATGTTATGGTTTGATAACGTACATTGTGGATTCTTCAGCGTACGTTGCACACATATAGCGTGCGTTGATCAACATACAGTGGCTTGTTTAGCAATTCCGCACTCTCCGACGTGTTCCACTTCAAGTCAAACATTTGTCTCATCATCAAAACCTTTTGTACATCATCAAAATATATAAGAAACTTATTGTTGATTACCCATCAAAATATATAAGGAACTTAGCGCATGGATTCTTTTATCCAACATGTATTTGCAACTGAGAAGTGACGATAAGATTGATAAGTCAATGTAAGGCATATTTGAGAAAGATTGAAGATTGTTTAAAGCTCTAATCCAGTCGAGCGAAACTTAATTTTTTGGGGTTATTTGCATGGTAAACACATTTTTTCCTTTTCACATTTCCGTTAGTAAATCTTAACCGCGATAAGTTTAGGAACTAAAATGGATAATTCTACACATGCAAGGACCAAGTAAGAGAATATGATAGATCTCAGGGATTTTGGGAGGCAGGTAGGGGTTTGGGCCATCGCCTAGATAGGCTTCTTTAATCTTAATATCATTTTGTGATCGAGTTAATTATGCCACATGTCAAAATTAAACCATATATTTATATAAATAGAATTATTAGTTTCATATTTTTAAAAATAGCACAAAATATCAATCTTGTTTTACAAATACCATCATAATAAAACTTGTTCTCAAAATTGGCAGATTAAATCGAGTAAAACCGAATTTCTCTTCAAAATTCTCATTCATTTTCTGACTTCGTTTCTCTGTCTCCTCCTCCAGTCACAATCTCTCTTTCTCTTCACCATTGGTCACCCTCTCCTCTGCTCTCCTATTTTATATCTCTCTTCTCTTCTCTAGTCACCCTCTCTCCACTCTCTCTCTGTCTCGGCTTCACTTCCTCTCCATAATCTCTCAGCTCTAAGGGAGTAAATGAGTCGAGCCGCTGGTGCTAAGCTCAAGAAAATCTTGTTCGAGCTCGGTCCATTGATAAACGACCTTGTTCACAAAAAAAATGTTAAGCTCATTTTTATAAATGAGCCAAGTTTGAACAGTTCAAATCTCAGCTCGAAAAGCTTGCAAATAGGCTCATTTTTGTGTTCATGAACATACTCGTGAACAAGCTCGTTTATGTGTGTGTGTGTGTGTGTGTGTTCAACTAATTTATGGAATATATGATTGTATTTAGAATAGTATCTAATATTTAAGCCACATTGACAAAAGTGCAAGCTTGCACTAATAAGCCGTGCCTATAAAAATATGCGTGTATTTAGAATAGTATCTAATATTTTTTAGTTGAGATATGGTGTTTTTAAAATTATTTTTTCTCAATCTGGATTTGGCGGCAATGGTAATATAAAATTGATGTTGCTTACACCTTTGAAGACCTTTTGTACATCTTCGTAGACATTTGTGAACTATAGCGTACACCTTTGAAGACCTTTTGTAAACCTTCGTAAACTTTTCAAGACCTGTGTAGATTTTTGTAGACCTTTATATACCTTTGTATATGAATATTTTTGTATGCCAAATTTATTGGACCTAAGACGTAGATGTAAATGGAACTCCAAGAAGGGGCTAAATTGGAGTTTTAGAGATTTAAAAAAACTTTGTTAAAAGTCTTTCGCAAACTAATGCAAATAACAAAGTCTTTTACAAATAAAATTAAAGTCAAATGTCGAAGCAATAAAGCAATCAATTCACAAACAATATATATAGAGCAAATATAAAGTAAAGTAAGGAGAGTAAGGATAAAGTGAACTAATCCAATTTACGGTGGCTCGGTCATCACTGACCTATGTCCACTCCTTGAGAATCATCTCAAGAATTTCAATCCACTATCTCCTCTTTTACGGGTGGAGGTAACCCATTACAACATCTAGTTTTTACAGGTTCAACCAGAAAACTGTTACGCCACTTGTTTTTTCGAGCTCAACAAGAAAACCATTACAACATCTAATTTTTGTGGGCTCAACTAGGAAACCGTTACATCTCTTTTGTTTTTCAAAGGAAACAAAATAAGGAAAACCTAGACACTAGTTTTCTAAGGCTCATTAGTAATCACTCTTGTTTTTATAAGACTTAACAAGGAACCACATCAACCCCAAGCAAATAGCATTGGTTGTTATAAAATCAACCCTAACTATATCAAATTTAAGCTCACACAAATCCAAAATATAATAGCAAATAAATAGCTCAAATGGGTTAGAAATGTAAAGATGAGAGAGAAAGTGAACAACAACCTTAGCAAAGATCTCTCACCTTTCCCTTCTGATCTGGGACATCTATTTATAGCAACTTGGTAGAATATAGTCATTGGAAGCCTCAAAGTGGCCGTTGTGAGATAATAGAAAACTCTATCTAGTAATCACTTCATAGCCTTCTATGTGCATAGTCCATTGATCCATCAGAGTTCTACATGTGTTGCTTGCCAGTCTACTCGCTTTTTCAAAACTCTAATCGTCTTGTCTTTGTGTGGATTAGCATTTACGTGCATAGCTCTCCTTCTCCACGTGCGTTGATCTTGAGTTGTACATTCTTAGACCATTCTTCTACGTGCGTTGACGAATTCCATTCCAAGATTGCACCTTTGTTCTGCACACGTGTCAGATAATATTCAAATTTGAATTCCCAATGAGCTTCTTGTCTTTGTACTCATCTGATCTCGTCTACGTACATAGATCCGCATTCATCAAAGATCACGCCTTTACTCATCTACGTGCTTTGCTTTGCTATTCAACGTGCTTTTGCATGCCTTAGTCTTCTCTTCATGAAGCTGAACATCCGACTACGTGCGTTGTATGTCTTCTACGTGCATAGATATGCTTCTACTTGCCTTTTCCCATTTTTGGGCACTTAGAGTAATGTCTGATGTTGGTACACTTAGCTTCCCCTAAGTAAAATACATTTTTCAAATAAATCATTTTTGAAGTAAAACTCCCCCTTTTTGTTTCAAAACATGCAAAGAGAGTTTAAGAAAAAAATCTCGCCCTTTGAAAAACAAAATGCAAGCAATCAACTCAAATAAGCATATAATACATCAAATCTATATGTCAACAATCAAGCATAAAATAGCATAAAAATATGAAATCACATCAATGAATTAAAAAATTTTCAATCAACAAATAATCAAAATGCATATATACACAAAAATCAAAATTTGAGTTTAAGGAAAAGGTACCACATTTGCAATTTTCTCCTTGGCTTTGAATGTTGTTAAGCATACTCCTCCAATTTCATTCTTGGCATCATTATCATCACTTGAACTTGAGATATAATCAAGAACTCTTTTTTTTTTTCTCCTTTTGCTATACTCTTTCAAGTAAGGACAATCTGGTTTGACATGTCCTGGTTCATAACACTCATAGCAAATGAGTTTGCTCTTCTTCTTGTTTGCCTCTTTTGCATCTCTTTCTTTATAGAGGGATTTTTAGAATTTCTTGCTAAGATATTTTATATCTTCATAATCTTTCTCATCTTCCTCATCCTCACTGTAGCTTTCAATGTATTTTAAGGATGCTTTGAGTGCAATGCCAATATCTTTTTTCTTATTCTTCTTACCATCTTCTTTCTCTTCCATACTCATTTCATGTGTGAGTAAGGATCTAAGTAATTCCTCCAATGGTAGTGATGACAAGTCTTTAGCCTCTTGTATAGAATTTTTTATAGGAACCCAAGATTTTGGTAAGGACCTCAAGACTTTTCTCATAAGTTTAGAATGTGTGTATTATTTTTCAAGAGCTTTGAGGCAATTGATTATGTCATTGAAGTGGTCAAACATTTTTTGAATGGTCTCTTCTTTTATTTTGAGCAACTCATATTTGTGCACTAAGAGAGAGATATGGTTTTCCTTGAGGCTTGTTCCTTCATAAGCAATTTCCAATGTTTGCCAAATCTCTTGAGCCATTTCACATTGTTGAATTGAGACTTGCTTAAGGAGCAATGGAGTATATGCATGGCCTTGTGATTGTAGGAGATGAGTCTCTTATCATTTTCAGTCAATTCTTCTCTAGATTTCTCCATTTTTCTTCCATCTGCCATTTTTGTTAGAATAAATGGGCCATCCTCCACGACTTGTCATATGTCCATGCTCTCGGATTCTAGGAATACAATCATTCTTGTTTCCCAATAAGTTTAATAAATACCTTCAAAGAAAGAGCTCTATTAATAGCCAAACCTTCATATTTATGCAAGCTATCTAAGAATACCATTGTTGGAACTTTAACTCTTTGGATGTTAAGCCAAAACAAAAATTACCAAAAGCACAAGCTCTAACACCAATTATTGATCCCAAGAGATGGTTGTAAATGGCACTCCAAGAGGGGGGTGAATTGGAGTTTTAGAGATTTAAAAAAACTTCATTGAAAATATTTTGCAAACTAATGCAAATAGCAAAGTCTTTTATAAATAAAATCAAAGTCAAACGCGGAAGCAATAAAACAACCAATTCACAAACAATATATAAGAGCAAATATGAAGTAAAGTAAGGAGAGTAAGGGTAAAGAGAACTAATCCGATTTATAGTGTTTTGGTCCTCCTTAACCTACGTCTACTCCATGAGAATCCTCTCAAGAATTTCAATCCACTATCTCCTCTCTTACGAGTGAAGGAAAACCGTTACAACCTCTAGTGTTTGCATACTCAACTAGGAAATTGTTACACGATTTGTTTTTGTGGGCTCAACAAGCAAACCATTACAATCTCTAGTTTTTACGGGCTCAACTAGAAAATCGTTACACTTATCTTGTTTTTCCAAGGAAACAAAACAAGGAATACCTAAACACTAATTTTCTAAGACTTACTAGCAACCACTCTTAGTTTTCTAAGGCTTAACAAGGAACCTATCAACTTCAAGCAAATAACCTTACTTGTTACAAAATCTTGTACAAAATCAACCCAAATATATCAAATTTAAGCTCACACAAACCTAGTACACGTGCGTAGCCACCATCTACGTGTGTAGTCCATTGATTCATCAGAGTTCTATGTGTGTTGCTTGCCAGTCTACGCTCTTTGTCAGAACTCCAGTGGTCTCGACTTTGTGTGGATTAGCATCAACGTGCTTAGCTCTCCTTCTCTACGTGCGTTGATCTTGAATTCTACGTTCTTGACCATTCTTCTACGTGTGTTGTCGAATTTCATTCCAAGATTGCACCTTTGTTCTGCACACGTGTCAGAGAATATTCAAATTTGAATCCCCAAGAATCATCTTGTCTTTGTCCTCATCCGATCTTGTCTATGTACGTAAAACCCCTTCTACATTAGTAGATTCCCATTCATCAAAGATCACACCTTTACTCATCTACGTGCTTTGCTTTTCCATTTAATGTGCTTCTACATGCCTTAGTCTTCTCCTCATCAAGTTGAACATCCGACTACGTGTGTTGTATGCCTTCTACGTGCGTAGATATGCTTATACGTGCCTTTTCCCATTTTTGCACACTTAGCGCAAAGTCTGATGCTCACTGTCGCTAGAGCCACTTACGTCTACATACGTTGCACAAGGTCTACGTGCGTAGGAGCCAAATTTGCATACTTCAACATGCGTAGATCAAGGTGTACGTGCGTTGTGGCCATGAATCACAGAGTCTGCAACCTTGTACCTCTTTCATGGATGTTTTGCGCACATCATCATCAAAACTGAAGTCAACAAAAATGATAAGCATTAAATAAATTAAGTTTTTGTAAATATCTTGTATCCCGAATATATATATACTTAAAAATTTTAATACACCGAAAATTTATTAAATCAAATTTCTTATAAAAAATTGTGACTCACTTTTGAACACTTCTATAGACCTTCGAAGATCATTGTAAATCTCTAGAAAATCTTTTTTTTTTGCAAAAAAAATCAACTTTTCGCGAAAATATTATAATTTCTCACGAATATGACATTTGTCAAATTTTGTTTGATTTTTTTAGCATTTTTTTATAGTTAGAAACTTAAATGATATTTGTCAAATTCAATATTTATTTTTTTAATAAAAGTGTGTTCTTCCCTTTGTGACACCCTCATACTGCATGATCCAAATTAGTATCAATTGAAAAGAGAGAACCAAGTGAAAAGGGTTATAGTGTTTGGAAAATGGTAATTTCCAACACCAATTTCAATATTGTAAGTTCACAAGTGAAGTAAAGAAAAAAAAAACTTTCTTTTTTACTCTCGTCACTTCTAATAAAAATTTGACATGTATCATTTGTAATGTAATAATCCCTTTTCATTTAAATTACAGTTTTAAAATTAACAAGTGTTCAATTTTTATTGGAAATATATGAGAGTGAAAAAATAAAGCCTAACAAGCATTTCTTTTTAGTAAATTGAAAGCACGAGAGAGAGCGTTTTATTGTACTTGAAAATATTTAAAAGAAATGTTTTTGAATATATATGAGAAATCAAGTTGATGTACTTTTGTTAACGCTCTTTTGAGTTTTTCTCATCCCATTTCATTATTTAGGTCCACAGAAGCATCCACAAAACGGTAAAATACGAAACCAATCTACATCTAAACTAAAACATATCTAAGACAAACAAAGCAATACACAGAAAAGTGATATTTTGTAAAAGAAACAAGTTAAAAATTCCAGAAATTGTCACTTTCATCCATCGCTGAGAAATGAAGAATTCTCATTTCAAATCCCTAGTGTCAGTGGCTATGAACTACGGCTTCCAATGCGGAAGACCTTGTAGTAGAATTAGTCAAATTATTATGTCCCTCTCTCGTAGCAACTCAAACTATGAATTCTCCTTATACAAAGTATAAGAATACTTCTAGTTTTGAGATTCTGTCAAAGCCTCGTTTTTCTCTATTAATTTGAGAAAATTATTAACAATTGTCTTGCCTTCGGATGTGATGATGCTTTCAGGGTGGAACTGCACTCCCTGCAAAATTTTCAACCAATTTCAATTTATAGCTCATAACATTTATATTTCTAGCATCTCCAATATTTAGAAACAAGGACATAAACTAAAAGGACATTAAGAAGTCAACAAAAGAAAAATAGTATGTAAAGACAACTTAATAATTGATATATAATCTAACTAAATTCGAGTTGTCCCCAACACTAAGACAATATTTAGTTTAGGGGATAGAAAATGAGAAGGAGAGAAAGCAAGTAGAGATAAAGAGAAGGGATTTATGAATCAATCATTAATGGGTCTAATAGTCCACAAGTAGAGGATCAACTAATAGTCAAACT
>CAODLS010538712.1:0-11353 GCA_948243855.1 Flueggea neowawraea
TTGATGGCATAAAGAAGAATAAACTATTCATGGAGTTTTATCTTCATAAAACAATATTTCATAGAAATGAAATGCCTCTTTATTAAATAATTGAATGACAATGAACATTAATGATTGGACTAGGGCACAATTCTAACAGTCAATCCTTGTTAGACAAGGAATAAGATTGTTTTTGTAAGACAAGAATTAGGTCTCCTAATAAGACTAGAATTAGGGTTTACCAAAGTCTTTAAAAAGGCTTTTTATGAAACCCTAGCCTCTCTGGCCATCCATAGTACAACCAAAAAGAGAGAAAAATAGCAAGGGATTATTTTTGAGAGTGTACTAAAAAACCGGTGCTAGCACATCCTACAGTTTGATTCGTATTGATACTAGTAGAGGACGTTCGCATCTTGCAGTGTCTAACACTCTAATTCAACAACATCTCCTCGTTCTTGCTTCGAAATATTGAGGTAAACACACGTTCCCTAATCGGTTTTATCGAATTGATTGGATCCTTGGTGGAATTCGTTGACCATTTTTTTATTTCTACTGCGTATATGGTGTCACGGATTCCAATAGTGTCTAGGTTCACCCCTGATTGGAGGTATATCCAAATAAGCCTCGCTCAATTTTCAAGTAAAAATGTCGTCGTAAGATCTTTCCTATTTTGGATCTACGTGGTGGTTTTACTTCTTAATAAACATAGCACAAATATTTGTTAAGACTTAGTATCCTTCCATTGAAATTAAGTTCCATACTCCCATTGGAATTTGGAATCCTACTCCCACTCAAGTCAGGATCAGGAATATCCAAACTCGCTTGAGGTTGAGGTTCACCACTTCTATCCTCAACATCTAGATTTCTCCCACTCGGATGGAGTGATCCTAAGAATTACTGTTCTTGAATCTCTTAAAAAGTGAATTCATATCCAGTTGACCCAATTTAGGAAACTCATTCATATGACATCTCTTGATTCAAATTCCATCACACAACCATTCTCTTATTGCCCATTGCTCCTAAATCAATCACTCACAAAGGATGAAACTCGATTAGGAACACAGATCTAGATATGTTGCACAATAATGCACAAGTTTTGATCTTGTACCTTAGTAGGAGCCTTGTAATCCTTTGCAAAGTTCCCTTTTCTATCAATAGTAGTAGCATTTCAACGCAGAAATGCTAGTATTCCTCTTGGACTTTATCTTTTTTTTTTTTCACTTGCTCTAGTTGTCTCCTTTTCCACCTTGCCCTTGAAACAGACAAACTTACTTTCCTCTTTTTTGAATTCTTTTTTAAGCTTACCTTTGATATGTTTGCCTCGACGTTAAATTTGATCACAGTAAAGCGGTCTTCCTCAAGCTCCAAATGACCAAAAAAATCATTAAATGTCCATATATTAGGGGCATAAGTTATATACAAGTTTATATGCTCAAATAGTAGGCAAAAACGGGATAATAGCTTGAACGTTTTGCTTCCCAAACAACTTATGCCCTACATCACTAAACTGGCTGATCATATTATCCATTTCCCTTAGGTACTACTTTATCGTATGATCAACACACCTTTGGTAAGTATCAAATTTGTGGTACAGCAGTGAAGCTTGGTCAAGGACATGCCACTAACTTCTCTTTCAAATTATTCCACAAATCCTTTGCATTTTTGGTACTTACAAAACTACTTAGTGATGTTGTCATCCATTGCACTAAGCATGATCGTCCGAGTAATAGCGTTCTTTTTTCTTCTACGTCAGATAGGCATCCTCATGATGACTATGTTGAGTAGTAGTCCCTTTCTCGAGCTCGATGATGATTGTCTCCAAAGGCTCAATGGCGTCTTATTCCTAAAAAACATACTAGATTTTCATATTTCAGATTTTGTTATTGTCACCATTCATCTTAAAGTTTTTATTCAGCGTGAAAACAATAGATTTGGAAGAAATATGATGTATGATAAATTTACATATTAATTCAAGCATAAATATATAGCATTTTGGCCCTAAGTGTACTTAATTATCTACGAATTTATACTCTTTTTGTGCTTTGTGTAGGATGAATGAGAATGCATGAAATGTGGATGAAAATGCATAAAAAAGGAGTTCTCAAAAGGGGCCTAAGAGATGGAAACAAACAGAGGAAAAATCGACTCATAAGGAGCAATTTTCGTCATCACACACTGGAGTCACGACAGTGATGGGATGGTGTGATCAACAACCAAAGTCCTAACAAAGTAGATGTCACGACACATTTTCATACCATGACCGGTGTTCGAGGTGAACCATCTATGTGAGTCCAGCCCATCTCGTACAAGCCTCAAAGATCATAACATACTACCCAAAATGTTTAATTATTATTATTAAAAATGTTTATCGTTCAAAACATAAGTAGTGAAATAAATAAAAATCAAATGATCAATATATCCAAATATATATATATCAGTATAATATCAGTGTAAACATATCAAAAGCCAAAGTGGCAATCTCGCATCCCAACAACATCTTGGTGCGGAGCTCAAACAATACAAAAGGAGATCCCAAACAAAAAGGGCATCACTAACCAATAGACGTCTCACTGGTAATCAAGATGCAGAACGGTAGCCGAAGCCAAAATCTATGAACCTGAGATATAGGAATCAAAGTAGATAGAAAAATAAAGGAGGTCATGGCTTAGTGAGGTATAACACTCCATACCGCCTCATATGTGCCTCACAAAGACTGTTTTAAAAATAGTTCAAAACTACCACATGCAATATAGGTAGACAAATCTATATATACAAATATGTATACACACTAATACGTAGTAGCATTCAAAAATCATTTCTCAAAACGTTCGCAAACAAAGAAAACATTAGGCACGAAAAAAAAACATATCAAATACGACTTTAGAGTCAAAACATATATCGTGAATATGGGACCATATAGTATTTGTGCATCTGGCACTAGAACATATGTGATGTGGACTCCACCACTAATCACTAACACATCATGTGTTGGATCAGAACACATGGTTGTCAGCGTCCCTGATAGCTGAGATTTCTCATGCAATGGTATACCAAAGGCTACTACTACCCGAAGCACGGGTGCCCCAATAGGAAAACCAAAATCATGTTATACTATTACATAATATAAAATCACAACATGCAATTAGTATCAAAATCCATAAGAAGATATATAAGACATATATATCAGTTTAAAATCATAACACTGATTAATAAACACATAACTAGTTTATTAATTAGCCAATCCTCAGATTAGTCCATTTTCATATTACATGTTCAGCACATCAAAACAATAGTAGTTTTGAGACACAGCCTATGTGTCTCAAGCTGCTATTCACTAACCTAAAAATCCAAGCACAATTATCAGTCCAACCCTACTCGTCGGTGGCTCGTCTCGCTGATAGGGACAAGAAGCTGAACAAGCAAATATATATATCAACAGATATATCAGAAATCAATCGAAATGCGGTAGTGTGGCAATACCAAATGCATGATATGCAAATGCCAACTCTCAAAGATCCCAAAAATCCATATAGAATGATAGTCTATCACTCTAGACCCAAAATCCAAAATCTATGTAAGATTACAGTTTGGTCATCGACCAATATAAAATTACCATTTAGTCCAGGAGAATTGGCAAATTATAAAATGATCCTCAAAATATTCCAAATCTAGTGCTAAGTCCATATTACTTCAACAATTACTAATTAATCCTCAAAATTCCAAAGATAGGTAATTAAACTCTCTAATTCTACCAAATTGCATTTAACTCCCTAAATGCACAATATCACCTTTGGTCCTTCAAAGGAAAATTATACAAATGGTCTAACTTTCGATTCAACTGATAGAAATCGATTCCAATTACCCACATTGGTTAATATCGACCTCCTAAGCATGAATCCAACCTTGTTTTCAAGAATCAAACAACAAATGATCAAGAAATCTCAACATTAAATTCGGATTTCTTAAACCCATTGAAATAAATCATCAAATCACAATACCCAAATCAAATCCAAGTGTTTCTAACTCTAATCCATCAAGATATAACAGAAACAACTCAGATTCTAACAATAAATCCATAAAATTCCAAACCCTAGCTCAAGAACAACCCATTTCATTCAAACACAAAAACCTCCAAAACCAAACTTCAAATACCATGATTTCAACCTCAAACAACCTTAATATAACCACATTCAACTTCTATAGCAACATAAAATGGAAATTAAAACAAAATCCCCAATCTCATTCAAACCCTAGAATGGGTGAATGTGGTGCAAAAACAACCAAAATAAGAGATTAAGGAGTGTTTCTTACCTCAAAAATCCAAATAGAAGCATATGAGAAGTGTTGGAAGATGGAGAGAAATAGATTTGGGATTAAATTTGGTGGTTGAGAGGAGTTATGGCTGAATGAGGGGCGGATAGGGGTATTTAAATGCTTTGTTGCACCAAAATCTCCTAGAAAAGAGCATTCTACGCGCATAACACTCCTTTCTACATACGTAGCATGCCTCTTACGAGAGTTGTGGATTGTACAATGCACATAACACAGCCTCCCTCAGCTTCTGTCCAAATCCAGATTTAAACTCTAGACCCAAATCTAGGATCAACGCGCACAACATGGATACTACACTCGTAGCATGGTACTATGTGCATAAAACTTGTTTGACGTGCGTAGACGAATGAGCCGAATGTCCCTCTACCACAAAATGTCTCTTACGTGTGTAAGGGATCTATAACGCACATAGTAAGCCTTCAGCTTGTTTTGCGCACACAAAACTCCACTTCTAACACATTCCAAACTTAGGATCATTGTCACCAACTATCCTGAGGTCAACCTAACACACACAAGTCACTAGAGTAGTGTACGAACTAACTCTTAACTCCCTGATTCACCAAAGAAGCAACAAAATACTATAGGAATCCTATCAAAACATGCGAGGTATTACATACTCCCCTTTCAAATATAATTCGTCCTCGAATTTTCATACAAAGCAGGGTAAAGCTAAGATCAAACCTAGATCTCCAAAAAAACAAGCCAATTTAGAAATCCAACTCGAGCAAGGCTCGCAAACATGCAAAAAGTATGATGCGAAAATGCAATAAAATGCAAATCAAAACAAAATGAAATACATTGACCTATGAATCATCATAGTCAAACATGTGCGGATATCTACACCGCATCTCATCCTCGGCCTCCCAAGTAGCCTTCTCACCTGAATGGTACCCTCAAATCACCTTACTTGAAGCTATCTCCTTGTTCTGGAGCTTTTTGACCTAACGGTCAACAATCCTCAATGGAACTTTATCATAAGACAGATTAGATCTAACCTCAACTGACTGCAGTGTCAGAACATATGACAGATCAGAGACATACTTCCTCAGAAGTGAGATATGGAACACCGATGAACAGAAGCAAGAAGAGGCTGTAGCCCCAACTCATACGCAACAACTCCAACCCGGTCGATAATCTCGAAAGGACTAATGTACCTCGGGCTCAACTTGCCCTTCTTCCCAAATCTCATAAGACATTTTATAGGTGATACCTTCAAGAATACATGGTCTCCTACTTCAAACTCCAAATGTTTACGGTTAGGATCAACATAACTCTTCTGACGACTGTAAGCAGTCTGCATCCACTGCTGAATCAACCTGACCTTTTCAATGGTCTCAAAAATAAGATCCGACCAAAGGGCTCTCTCTTACCGACCTTGGCCCAACACAGAGGAGATCTACACTTGCTACCATATAAAGCCTCTTAAGGCGCCATCTCAATGCTCGAGTGGTACGAGTTGTTATACGCAAACTCTACCAATGGAAAATGGGAATCCCAATTCACAATAAAATCTACAGTGCACACACTCAACACATCCTCTAAATTCTGAATAGTATGCTCGAACTGACCATCTGTCTACCGATGAAAAGTAGTGCTAAATTCCAATCGAGTACCCAACTCATCCTGAAGTTTACGCCAAAAATGTGACATAAATTGAGGTCCTCTATCAGACACTATAGAGGTCAACACACCATGCAAACATACAATCCTCTTAATGTACAACTTCACCAGTCATGCCGCTTCATAAGTCGTCTTAACAGGAAGAAAGTGTGCAGACTTGGTCAATCGATCCACGATGACCCAAATAGAATCATATCCAGACGATGTCTTCGGTAATCCCACTACAAAATCCACCGTGATATGATCCCACTTCCACTCCGGAAGAGGCGTCTGTTGTAACAATCCAAAAGGACGCTGATGCTTAAACTTAACCTACTAACAGGTCAAACATTGATTAACAAACTCAGCTATGTCCTTCTTCATCCCAGACCACCAATATGACTCTCGAAGATCTTGGCACATCTTAATATACCCTGGGAGAATAGAATATGAAGAGCTATGACCCTCGGTCATAATCTCCTCGCATAATCCACTAGAGGATGGTATGCATAATCTCAAGCCGAACCAAAGGACTTCTGAATCATTAACACTGAAGCCCGACACTTCAGATGAATTCAATTTTTTAATCAAACTCTGAATTTTGGCATCATCCTTTTAAGCCTCTTAGATCAAATCCAACAAAATAGGTCTCACCTCGATATAACCATGCTAGGCCTCAGAATCATCAAACTAAAATACAACTCCACTCCTCATCAGACTCTACCACTCTGACACTTTTGGTCGTCTCTCTAGGGTGTTGTGAGATAAACTCCCCATCGACTTCCTGCTCAAAGCATCGACAAACATGTTAGCCTTGCTAGGATGATATGATATGGTGCAATCATAATCCTTTAACAGCTCTCACCAACGTCTATGGCTTAAGTTCAGGTATCGCTACCCAAAAATGTACTTCAAACCCTTATGATCCGTAAAAATCTCAAAAGTCTCTCCGTACAGATAGTGTCTCCAAATTTTTGAGTGTAAACACTACAGCTGCTAACTCCAAATCATGTGTCAGAGAGTTCTGTTTGTGCCTGTTGAGTTGTCTTGATGCATAGGCAATCACCTTGACATGCTGCATCAATACATAACCTATGCCAACTCCGAATGCATCATAGTACAACGCAAAACCTCTAGAACCCGACAGTAAAACCAACATTGGTGCACTCGTCAAAAGTTCCTTCAACCTTTGAAAACTATCCTCACATCTATCAGACCAAACAAACTTAACTTCTTTCTGAGTCAATAGACTCATAGGAGCTGCTATCCTAGAAAATTCTTGGATAAATCTCCTATAATACCCAACCAAACCAAGGAAATTTTGAATCTCCATAGCAGTCTTAGGCCTCTCCCAATGAAGTACAACCTCTACCTTCTTCGGATCAACCATAATACCATCTCTTAACACCACGTGTCTGTGAAATGCCACCTGCTCAAACCAGAACTAGCACTTAGAAAACTTAGAGTAAAACTAGTGTTCTCTCAAAGTCTGCATGACCGACCTCAAGTGATCTTCGTGCTCCTCTTTACTCCTCGAGTATATCAGAATGTCATCAATGAAGACAATCACAAATTGATCTAGATACAACCTGAACACCCCGTTCATTAAATCCATGAATACTTCAGGAGCATTCGTCAACCCAAATGACATCACCAAAAACTCATAATGGCCATATCCAGTCTGAAATGCAGTCTTCGGAATGTCCTTACCTCGGATGCTCAACTAGTGATATCCCAACATCAAGTCAATCTTAGAAAACCACTGTACACCCTACAACTAGTCAAATAACAACTAGTCAAATAGATCATCTATTCTCGGAAGCGGATATCGATTCTTCACTGTTACCTTGTTCAACTATCGGTAATCGATGCACATACGAAAGCTTCCATCCTTCTTTTATACAAACAAAACTGGTTCACCCCAAGGTGAAATGCTTGGCCGAACAAATCCTTTTTCCAAAAACTCTATCGGTTGTGTCTCTAACTCTTTTAATTATACTGGCGCCATCTGATACATTGAAATCGATATCAAATCATTACCATGCTGTAACTCTATAGAAAATTTGATCTCCCGGTCAGGTGGAAGTCCAGGTAACTCCTCTAGAAACACATCAAAAAACTCTTGAACTCAGTCTGACCAGGCAGTCAAAAGCATACTCTCTTCGTAAAACAGTCTACGGTAGCATGCCGAGTCGAAAGCCAATCCATATCGAGTATGATGTCAAAATCCCCGACATCTAACACGATTAGGTCGCCCATCAGCTCGTGCCCATCAATGGCAATCACGCAACACTTAACTCCTAATTCAATCAGAATCTTACTGCCCAAAAGTGATGATACTTCTAATAATCCATCCAACAGATGCAACACTAAACCCGCATACTCAACAAAATATGGCGTGACAAAAGAATGCAATGCATCATAATCAAATGACACATAAGCAGAAGAACCAGAGATATATAACGTACCAGTCACTGCAGCATTAGAGGTTTGCGCCTCCTGACATTTCAAATGGTACATACGAGATTGCCCCCTTCCGTGGTAGAACTACTCTGACCGGCCTGACCATGGCCACTAGCCTATCCAAGTTTGTTATAGCTCCTATAACCTGTCAAGCCTCTACCTGTACCTTTTCCAGCTCTAGTGCCAGCGATGCCTGTACCTCCGACAACTGACTGTATCTTCTGTGATTTTATGCCAAACCACCTTGTGTACCAGCTGCTTGGAATGAAAGCAGGGACATGTCACCTTGGCGCAATCACCAGGGTGTCTCTTTTTGCAAGTCTAGCAAGGCAGATGCGAACCTCTGAAACTCTGACCTCCGACACGCCCAGATGGTTGTACCACACTAAAACTCTGAGAACTCTGTCCCTATCACTGACCTCTAGAGGAATGTATACGCCTCTGCTCAGACTTAACACTCTTTCCTCGGTCCTGTTGGCCTCCAGATGTACCTTCAGTCTTAGCCCTCTTGGGCTCCCTCAGACGTCTCTCACATTGATACTCCATACCTCTCACAGCCTCTGCAATCTACACTAGGTATGAAAGTTATGGGTCTCTACCACTCTACTAATATTGGTCTCAGGTGGTGCATACCAACTCAACTCCCTAAACCAGTCTTCATACTCTATCACTGACATACCCGACTCTTGCTAAAACTCGCACTCTGGGGAAGGACATACAAAGTGAGCTCATTCTTGAACTCATCCCAAGAAGTAATCCTACATCATCCCATGCCCTGTCACCATCTAGCCTCTCGACCATCTAATAAGAATATGGAAAGTCTGATCCTCGTAGCATCATCAGTGAGCTCTATCACATCAAAGCACCTATCAACTGCAAAGGTGAAATCCTGAGGATCCTCTCCCATCGCGCCCATAAATCTAGGCGGAGTGACGTTTAAGAACCTGGTGAGACGATACTCAACATCTAACCGTGGTTTTGCTGGAGCTATGACAGGTGCGGGTGCAGCTGCCTCAGGCTGGGGTTGAGGAACTGGTAGATCAACCACTAGAAAAACTAGCTGACCTCTGGCAGCCTGTCCGTCAACAAAGCATATAACTGAATAAAAACCTGGGTAAATCGCTCTAATGCATCCATCGTACCTTTAGGCGGTGGCTGCTGTTGAGGCTGAGGTGCAGAGACCTCCGAAATAATATGTACATCATGTTGGTCATGCTGATCAGCAACAAAATGAGAGATGGCCTCATCAGGCAAAGTCTAGGCCTCCCACGACCTCTCAAACGACATTCATCCATATCAACGTGCAATCAAACAAAATCGTATATGTCATGTCAATGCAAGTGACTGCCACAGTACCTACTCGAAGGTCGAAAGAGTATACAGAAGCAATCAAACTAACTCGATCAAAGATACTTATGCTCCATACCGACTCCATACTTACGAAACCTAGGTATCTGATACCACCTTTGTCATGACCTGTTTCAAGACCTTGGCCAATATACGAGGTGAACCGTCTATGTGAGCTCAGCCCATCTCAGACAAGACTAAAAGATCATAACATACTACCCAAAACATTTAATTATTATTATTATTAAAACATTTAAAGAAAATGTTTATCGTTCAAAACATAAGTAGTGAAAATAAATATAAATCAAATGATCAATACATCCAAAAATATATATGAGTATAATATCAGTGTAAACATATCAAAAGCCAAAGTGGAAATTCGGTGCGGAGCTCTAACAATACAAAAGGAGCCCAGACAAAAAGGGCATCACTAACCAATAGACGCCTCACTGGTAATCAAGATGCAGAACGATTTTCGAAGCCAAAATCTGTGAACCTAAGATATAGGAATCAAAGTAGACAGAGAAATAAAGGGCGTCAGGGCCCATTGAGAAATAACACTCCAAACCGCCTCATACGTACCTCAGCAAGACTGTTTTGAAAACAGTTCAAAACTACCACATGCAATATAGGTAGACAAATATATATATATATATATAATATGTAGACACGCTAATACGTAGTAGCATTCAAAAATCATTTCCCAAAATGTTCGCGAACAAACCAAATAGCAGGAACAAAAAAAAAACATATCAAATACAGCTTTAGGGTTAAAACGTAGATCGTGAATATGGGACCAAATCATATGTGTGCATCTGGCACTAAAACATATGTGATGTGGACTCTGCCACTAATCACTAACACATCATGTTTTGGATCAAAAAACATGGTTGTCAGCATCACTGGTAGCTGGGATTTCTCATGAAATGGTATACCAAAGGTTACAACTACCCGTAGCATGGTGCCCCTATAACACTCATATCCTTATAACATATATTCACGTAAATCTAATAACACATATCAATACAAGCATAACAATGCCAAAGAAATAACAATATGTTCAATCTGCCAATATCATTACATTAATAATATCATATTTGCATAACATATAAGATAAGACAACTCTATCAGTTAGATACAAAATATGATGAGCCATTGAGATCTCATCCTCAACACCCTATATGCATATGTGTGATGGAGAGAGAGAGTGATCGCAGCATGCCGACCTCTGTAGCGTACGTGTATCTACAACTCTAAAAATTGGCTCAAATCTAGCTGCCGATACCTGGAAAAAACATTGTGCTTTATATGAGTAGCAACTCAATGAGGAACCCAACAAAGAACAAGCAACATGTAATCAGGTACTATATATATACAAACAACTCAATACAAAATAAGTAAAACATATACATTCAAGATATCAATAAGAATGTAATGATGTTCCATTTATTCGGTAATGGCCCAATATGTCAAGTATAGCCCCGGGTTTCCAATATAATAGATCTTAAGGATCTTTCCAATACTAATAGAATTGACCCGAAGGTCTGGTCAAATAAATCAAATAAATTGTTGGCCAGCCTAATATCGTAGAATGGAATCTAGAGGTGGCTCCTACGAGTTTTAGCTGCGCATA
>CAODLS010538734.1:0-12705 GCA_948243855.1 Flueggea neowawraea
ATTCAAGCATAAATTGATTGCATTTTGGCCCTAAATTTGTTTAATTGTGCAAGAATTTATTATCTTTCATGTTTTATTGTAGGGTGAATGAATTGCATGAAAATGAGTGAAAAAAGGTGGATAAATAATTCAAAGTGGAAAGACCCCAAGTCTACTCAAGAAAATATGAAAAAAATGAAGGTTTCAATGTGGAAAGGGGTGTCACAGCCGTGGGGAAATTTGTCACGGCCGTGACAAGCAAATCAAGGTCACATTTTTTAGTCAGAAAAGTGTCACGGCCGTGAAAAATGAGTGTCACGGCAATGACATTCTGCAGAGGCCAAACACAGCACCGCATAGAGATACACGGCGTAGAGAGCAACGCACATGTATAGGGGCATCTTTTGGACGCTTGTCCTATGATTTTAGGGGGACCAAGATGGGTATAAATACACTTATTTCACACCATTTGAAGCATCTTTCACCAGCCATACAACATAAAAAACGTTGAGAGCCAAGAAGAGAAGAAAAAAGGGTTTCTTGAAGAGACATATGGTCTTGGAAAGGAATTCCCCAAACCTTTTGTTTTCCATTTCTTATTTTCATTTTGGTGATGCTGTTTTCCTTCTTAAGGTTAGTTTTTATTTTCATTTTCTTTAAACAATGTTAGTATAGATCTTGTGTTTGGATTTTGAGTTGTAAGCTTTGATGCATATTTTCTATATTTATGAATGGGTTTTGATTTTTGGTGCTTTATTTTCTATATCTAAAGTTTATTTTGAATGTACCTTATGTTCCATATCTAGAGAATGCCTTCGATTTGATTTTATGACTTGTTTTGTTTGACTATTGTTGAGCTTGATCACCTTGATTGTAGTTGTGACAAGCCCAAGTGAAGAATCGAAATAAGAAGATTTGGTTAGGTTTACAAGCATAAAATTTGTATGGATTTAGGATAGAAATATACCTATGCGTACAAGGTGTTTGATGAAAATTCTCAAAAGGACTTAATGGGCCTAGTTGGACTAGGTGAGACCGAAATGACTCTCCTAGGCAATTATAGGTACGACTCGAGTGACCTCGAGAGAGGCTTTGGGTTAGTTTTGTGGAGATAATACTCAATTCCAAATACCCATTTCATTTATTTGGTAAAAAAGAAGTTTTTGCTTGCATCTCAATTATCCAAATGCTTTGATTTATTTTGTTATTGCATTTTATGTTTTAAAATCAAACCCAATTCAACTCAAAATCTCGGTTTTTATTGCTTTCCTCTATTTTTGATCACTAACTAGTACTCGTTCCCTTGGATTCGATAACCCTAGGGATACTTCCAAGGTAAAACTACATCGATTCTAGTACGCTTGCTGGACACCGATCACTTTCTCTTCTTTACTACGTGCATTGGTCTCTCTTCTAAGTGCAGAAAATAACTATAGACCATTCTGTCTTCTAGTATGAACACGTCTATGCGCATTGAAATGCCTTATATGCTCATAGCACCTAGTCTATGTGCATTGTATACTTTTCTGCGCGCATATCATCCATTCTAGAAAGCCCATAATTACTCCAACAAGATCAATGTGCATAGACCATGGTTTAATGCACTTAGATCATCCTTCAACACGCTTAGAGGGTTATATAACGTGCGTAACTTAACTATTTCAGGTGTTTTGTTCAATCATCAAAACTTAGAAGCAATTCTCACGTTGACCAAACTGGTTCAACACATACATTATATTAAGTGCTAACATACATTAGCCTTTGTCAGTCATGTGTAGTCGACCTCCTTCACTTGTGCGCGTGCGTTGGAACATTCCTGGAGCTCGTTTACACCTAAACTTAAGGAAATCTCATCAGTAACCATCCTTGAACCCCAAATCAGCATCTCGAAACTTGAAGATCTAATCAAAATCAAGTAAGGTGTAAAAAATGAGGTCTTTTAAATTGGCTTAACCTGTATGTAGGTTATGGCATTTATACTGTAAAGTCTTAAAAGTTGGGATTTTAGCAATTTTTACACTTTCTTTTTTGATAATGTTGTCCAGAAAATTTAAATCCAGAATCTAGCTGGGAAGTTATTATTTGTTTACTAGCTGAACTACCCTTCATTGGTAGTTTTACACTTTCTTATCTTTATTTTTTTGATAGTTAATTTGAGTATTGAGCTAATCCAATAAATAATTTAACAAAGCGTTTGGTTCACCGTTTTTGGGTGGGAACGAGAATGGGAAATGAGAATCAGAATCTGATTCTCATTATTTATGTTTGGTTCACTAAAAATTCATTCGCATTCCCATTCTACTAGGGAATGAGATTACCTCTTAATCATATAATCTGATTGACATGATACCTATTTTAATCAGATTACCATTACCTTATAATTAATTTTAAGAGTGTATATTCTTTTTATCATATCGAAAGAGCTATTTTTAAAAATAATTATTAACAAATAATTTAAAATATTTAATTAATTTAATTTAAGTAATATAATAAATCAAAAATAATCTAAATTCAATCTAAAGTAACTTGGGCCAAGTCACAAATTGTACAATCTTTACCTTAAATTTTTATATGTTATCATTACTTATTCTATTTATTTTTTTTCCTTTTGCGTTCTTTTTAATTTATTTCCTGTATTGATATATATATTTTTTATCAATTACTTTTTGTCAAATTTGAATTTATACTATATACAATAATTTAATATATATATATATATTATAAATATTTCTTTTATTATATATATGTAAAATATTATGATTGATTCTGATTCCGTAGAAAATTTAAATCAAATAAATAACTATATGAATCAAATTTTGATTCTGTATTAAATTAAACATTTGTGATAAGGATTATTTTATTTTGATTCATATCATTCTCATTTCTTATATAATTGATTCAAATTCCTATCATTCCGATGCTCTTGAATTTTTGAACCAAACGTCCCCTAAGATATTTTGTTTTTATATCAGGTGAGTGTTATGATTGGTAAATATGATTATAAAAAAATATTATTTAAGAACATATAAAGCCCTTGTGTCTATCGTAAAACTTATAATCATTTAATCATTAGCAGATTATGACAACCTTTCCGCCATTGATGACATATTCTCTAATCTTTACCTTACTTTAAGCAAAGTTACTTTAGCCCTAAACTTTTTTTTCTTTAATACTATTAAAATGATGGATAAGTTTTTACGCACCGACTCACCAATTGGGGCTATTAGATTACATGCACATAATTTCATCAGAACATATCCAAAGATGATACCATTTTTTGGATTCTCAAAACTGATTCCGTTTAATATTTTCTTATAACTACTACTTGTATAAGGAGCAAGTCTAGATTAGTTTTCTAAGTGTAGTTAGATTTCTATTGCTATGGCTTTGCTTTCGGTTGGATTCTAAGAATAATAATGTGTCGGATCCGCATGGTTATGAATCATGCCTTGCTGGCTATGCCCTTTAGAATACATGGCTTGCATTGATCAAGCTGTATCCATTTTGACAAGAGTGACAAAGAACATTGGCAGCTAAATAGCCCCTTTTATGCTAACTGTGTTCATATTATTTTTTTCTTGAAGTTTCTGTATAAATCAAATGTAAGTGGAATCAACTTTATAAAATAATTGGATATAGATAAATTAAGGGAGAGAAGAACACTCAAATAACTTTAAGAAGTACTTATATGAAAAAAAAATTATGTGAATTGGTAAGAGCGTTCATATCTACGATACATTATTATTCATTCATTAAACTCAGTTCCCGAAGATAAGAGAGGCCAATATTTATAAGCTCTTTCGAATTAACATAATTTTATTCTGATTATTAAATATTGATATGATAAATATTATTTTTATCATGATCATAAATATGATATTTAGTTATCATGTTTTGGTCTATATAACTAATAAACATTACTGAAATTGTGCAGCGGATACTAATGCTGTCATAAATCTAGTTACCGAGTAAATATAACATGTTTCAACCTAGTCGATTCAGCATATTGGTGCATTGGTCTTTTACTTAAAAAAAAAAGCGTGGTTCTGCCCCGCATAACCAAGAAATGACCGAGTTGTACTACATCTTTAACATTTTAATTACTTATCCTGTTCAAAATCTTCTTTCCAACTTTTTTAAATCTTTGATTTGGACGTTTTATTTTTTTTCCTTGACAATTTCATCAGTGAATTAGGATATGAGGCCTTTTCTTTGAATAAATAAACATAACACATATTTACTGCAGTTATTAATTCAAGATAATAATTTGAGTGACAAATCGGTTACATTTAATAGAAAAAAACTATTTCTTTTGTTAACAGTTTAGAGAATTCAAAAAATAAAATAAAAATCTTGATAGAAGGGAAAAGTTAATATATTTTGGTAAATATATACCATCAATTAACAAAAGTGTCGTCTCAGATCCATCCATGACAAATTATGGGATAAATTCAGTCTGATTGAGATAAGATTATCTCATTAGATATGAGAGTCTTGTCTAATTAGAAGTTTGAGTTGTAATATAGTCAAGATAAGATATTTATCTTATTTAAATTAGAAATCTTATCCTAATCACTTTAAACTTTTATTTTCACATGGCATTTAGACTTTGTAATTTTTGTTTTTTACGGGTGCCTGCAAGTCAGTGTATATACCCGAGCTTGTGTACCCATTTTTTTTGGCTACAATACAAGAAGTAACCGGTTTATGATTTGGGTTCTCACCCTTCTATATCGATTTATTTCTTAAATGATCACTATCACTAATATGCATAGTCCATCATAACTACTACTAAATAGAAGGCTCATTATAATATGATTCAATATATATTTGTGCCGTGCATCTCTAGATAAAACTGAGACTATTTCTGCTGTTACTGTGCGAATAATGTTTGTTTTTTAATTATTTAGTAGCTTAAATAGCAGGCTCATTTGTCTCACGATTATTATTATAAAATTTAGTCTAATAAATGCCTGAGATAAGAAAACAAAAAAATAAAGCAAGTAGACGACAATATTAAACCTGCAAATTGTCATATATAGGCCTTTATTGAATTGTCATGTGGCTATAATAGCGACTAGCGACCATACATGCATGCTTCGTAGAAATAAAAAAAAAATATTCATGCATTTCTTCTTAATTTCTAAACCTGCAAATTGCACAAAATATTTTTTGCTGAAAGCATCTGAAAAAATGTGTTTATTACGATACTCGATCTTTAATCAAGGCTCTTTATTTGACCGAATAACAAAGTGGTCATATATATTCATACGAATCACGTAAATTCAAAGCATCATCTCGCATTTTAAGTAATTGATTGACCCAAATAAGTTGTTCTAGATAGTCGTTTGAAGAAAGCAATAGCCAAAACATGGACTATTGTTTTTAAAACACGGACTAATTTTGACCACAAAAAGGTTCTCCTCTTAGATTTTTTTAGCATAATAAGACCCAAAGGGAACAATTTCTTCGTATTCATAATTAGCGGGGGATATGCTAGCTTCTTTTTTTTTTTTTAAATAGTAGGGATATTCCACACTCTTGGAATGCCCTCTAATATTATCTTTTGTGCTCTATCTGAGTTTTTATGCGGTGACTGTGGTCTTTCTTTTACCAGAGATGTTATTTATGATTACACTTTGTAATCTCTTGTTTTTGGTTGTATCATAGATCTTTTGATCTTGAAAAATGAAAGACTTATAAAAAAATGATGGGATATATATACTTCTATTAAGTTTTATCTTGTATTCGTTTAGAATATTATTTTTTAACACTATATGTAGATGTCGTAAGGAGAGAGAGTGATCACATCATCCCAGTCTTTGTCTCATCAAAATATTCACGCTTAGAGATTAGCTCAAAACTAATTCTTGGTATCTTTGTGCTTTATGAGTAAGAACTCAAGGAGGAAAGCTAAGCACATAACAAATAATTATATAGAGATATTATTCAACAGTTACAAGTAAACCAATTTGTAATACGATATCTGTGTAAAATCGTTACACAAATTTAATTATAGCCTAATATGTCAATTATTAAGTCATGATTCAAATATATTAGATCTCAAGAATTTATCAAAATTTTCATTAAATAGAGAATTGAAAATCTAACCAAATAAATCCAATAATAGTTGACTGATCGAATATATGATGAAATTCATTTTAGAGGTGGCTCTTGCGAGTTTTATATTGCATAGCAGTTATTTTCAATATAAATACGGATATTTGAACACATTCATCATCAGGGTTGAGCTATTAAGGGGCAAGCAGGTGCTTCCGCCGGAGCTCTGCCCCCTGTTATTGGGGCTACTACAGATTTATAGATTTGAAGAAGACCCATGTTCTATGTTTTATTTTTCTTTTGTGTGTGGCGAAACGACACCATTTTTTTTCCATACTTTATTTTTTTAAAGTGTGGGTCGAAACGGCGTTGTTTTGCCCCACAAACACAAAAAAAGGTCTGTAAAATAACAAATACAAAGCACTACAACAGCAATATTGTTGTTCACTTGTTTGCTTTGCTTTGCCGTCTTGCTTGCTCCTCCTCTTTGTTGTTTGCTTCTTCTTTACTCTGTCGTCTGTCTGCCTCTGCTTTGCGCCACCATCTATAGACCACAGGAAGTCCACTTGTTTTGCTTCAATCCGCAAAGTGGAGAGAGTGATTTGTTTGGATGTGGCTTTGAAAGTGATGAGAGATGATTTAGGGATTCCAATTTTTTGTGACAATTTTATTTTATTGTTATGTGTTGCTCTTTGAATTTCATTCATATGGGCTTTGTTTCGTCTGAGTTGCCTTCAATTTTGATTTTAGGGATTTCTATTTTCATTTTATTTATGTGTTGTTTATTTTATTTAATTTTGATTCCCTCCATAGATTGGAGTTTTAGTTCCTACAGAGATAGAGGGATGGACTTTTGGATATTTTTTGAATCTCTAAACACAGAGAAGGATTAAAGATGTTTGCTAAGATGGTTTGTGTTTGAGGGAGAGAGGGGTTTTGTTGTAATGAGAATAAGAAAGAGGATTTTTTTTTCCAGATTCTATGCTTTGTTTATTTTGATTTCATGCTTTTCCTATTTCTTTTTTTTTGCTGGAATTTTTTTCTATTTCAATTTTTTGTACTTCGATTTCAATTGCTTTTTCTATTTTAGTTGAACGAAAAAGATGAAGATCAGATTGTGGATTTCATGTTTTTTTCTGTTTCAATTGAAAGAAAAGATGAAGATTAGCATGCTTTATTGAGATGGTCTAGTTTTGAGGTTTTAGATGGCTTGGTTTAAACATGGATTATCGATGAACAATTTTTTTTTATACATATAGGATTAGCACCTGCTTAGTCGGATTTTTGGCTCTACCACTATTCGTCATGAGTCATGCTAAGAAACATGAGTGAAGTGAAGGGATTTCCACTCTCGAAGAGAGAGAAGATATCACCAGCCACTTGATTACTGGAACTGAGTAGTGTGTGGCCACACCCAAACAAAGTGATAAGTGTTATCATTTGTTTGACTTAGTCAAGATCACTTATAGATCAAGGAAATGTTTTCGCATAAATAAGGGTGACATGTTCCATGCCTTATGCTAATTCTGATATCAAAAGGCAAAGGGTTGTATAAGGTTGTAATTGTGTTATGTTGATTCGTAATTGACATTCATTTCAATTTGAGTAATCATAATGTCTTGTTAGAGACCAATTATGATTTATGGGTTTTGATTTAATTTAGACCCATTGCCAACATTGAATGGACCTACAAGATCATATATAATAAAGATCTGGGTTAGAACTTAAACTATCTTTCTTATCGGGCCATTAATTTATGTTGATAAATAAAACATAATAAGGTGGGCTCATGATAAATTCGGCACACACATTAGGCCATAAAGAATTATGAAATTTGGCCTAGTAATGTGTTTTAATTAAAAGGTTTAATTAAATGATTAAAAGGGAAGGAAGAAGTATTCTTGTTTAAGGAGAGTCCTTGCTCAAGAAGAATTATCTTATCTTGTAGGAGTGGAGAGGCCAGCTACACATGCACAAATTAGGGTTTTATTTTTGGAAATAAAATCAAAGGTTTGGTGTAGTGAAGTGGGCGGCATACAAAAAGGGTTTTCAATTAGGGTTGGTCTCCTATTTTGTAGGAGTATGGTCTGCCACTTAGTGCACTACATCTAGGGTTTTATTTTGGAAATAAAACTCTAGGGTTTGGGCAATTAAAGGTGGTGTCACACAAGGCATAAAAACCCTAGGGTTTTCATAAAACCTCTCTCTCCCTCTTGTGAAAACCCTAGCCGAATTCTGAAAGGAGAAAAGAAGGGATTTTATTTTCTCTCACTCTCTCTTGTTTAGGGTTCGGCAATACACAACCAAAAGGAGAAAGAAAATTGTTTTTCTTTGCTCTTCCACATAGCCGAAACCTAAAAGCAAGAAAGCTAGTTTTTGAGTGCTAGCATACGTAGTCTAACCGAGAGATCTCTGAGTGTGTGAGAGTAGAGGAGAGTCGTCTTTTGGCAGTCCCTATAGTCAATCACATTCGGCATTAGCTAGGGAGTAATGGATCAAATTTGATCCGGGCTCTTTTGGTATTAAAGAAATCCAGCCATCAAAGTAAAGAGGTAATAAAATTCTGCACTTTATTTAATCGATTATATTATCATACATGTTTCTTGTGTTTTTCGCTGCGTTTAATGTTGATTAATCTCATAAGAAACCCAACTGGTTTCTCAAAAACGACTCTAAATCTCCAAAAATTAAGCCAAATTCGTCCAACCCTAACCCCAACCAAAAACTCATCAAATCTCATGATTCAAGGCTTGATTTATGTTAATCTAACCTTAAACAATCATAATCTAACAACCCTAAGCATCCATTGGAACAGAATCACTCAAAATCTGAAACCGTAAACAATTTGGCCAAAAATAAATTTCTGAAATTAAGTGCATAAAATGAACTAAATGAAGTGATCGGAACTGAAATCTTACCTCCAGATATGTTTAGGAACGTTGGGGAAGCAATGAGGAAGTGAGAGGATCAATTTGAGAGTGAGAGAGTGTGAAAAATGAGTGTGGCAGACTAAAAGATTGAGTTTTGGGGTTTAAATCGAAGTTGTAGATCGAAATGCATTGTTCCAGCGATTAAAAAACCAACATACGTCATTTTAGCAGTCAACGTACGTTGCACAAGGTCACAACGTACGTCCCAAGCCAACAACGTACGTTATTATACTTCCAGTGGCCTCGGATCTAATTTTGCCGCTCACAACGTACGTTGTGGTTTATCAACGTGCGTTGTGCACAAGTCCAACGTACGTTGAGCTTCATTTTCCAGATAACGTGTGTTGATCTTGAATGCAACATGCATTACCAACCTTCCATTACACATACGCGACGTTTCTCGCTTCCGAACTTATCCAGATCATTCTCGAGGTTCCACAACATTCATCCTTGCAAAATTGATGTCAATTAACATCCTTAAACTTCAAATCAATATTCCAAAAACCTAAAGATCATCTCACACTCAATTTCAAATCGATATTAGACGAGGTTCAATCGAAATCAGACGGGGTTCAATTGAAGACTTGTCGGAACCGAACGAAAAGCTGCAAGGATCTCCTCGGAACGGACAGGGTATTACAAAATATGTCTCTTTTTTAATTAAATGTGGCAAAATATAAAATGACATAAAGTAACAATAAAGTAACAAAATAAATAAAAAAAGTTACATTTTCAGATTTTTTCTGTCACTTTATAAGTATGTCAATTTTCCTACATAATAAGTCATTCATTCCCATAGATATGTCACTTTTTTATATAAAAAGTAACAAAATATAAAAATGTTATAAAGCAACAAGAAGGTAGCAAAATAAATAAAAAAAAAAGTTACATTTAGAGGTTTTTTCTGTCATTTTAAAATGTAACTTTTTACACATAATAAGATATTTTTTCTCATAAATATGTCACTTTTTGTATAAAAAGTGACAAAGTATAAAAAAGAATAAAGTAACATGAAAGTTACAAAAACTTTCACTAAATTTATATATAGATATTTTTTTGTCACTTTATAAATATGTCACAAATTCGTAAATTACATATGAGTACTATAAAAACACGAAATAACAAATTTGTAAATTTGTTCAAAGTCACACTTGTCCATCAAAGTCTATAAAATAACAAAACTTAATGCCGAAATTCATTCACTCTAAATTGTGCTATATTTTTATCACATTAGTTCGTCAATTGCAAGTACAATCACATGATAATACTTCTGAAATTAACAAAGTATTCATACTAAATCTGCTAAATGATTTTTTCATTTAAATTTTTACATAAAATTATATACCTCCTTTCAATCCATATTTTTTTTACATATAGTAAATACAACACAAAGTATATTCACTATATAATAACATGCCTCAAAAATATTGGTCTGCCATTTGTCCTTTCTTTACTCTTCAAATATTTTCTTTAATCAACAGTTTCTTTACAAATTGTCATACATCATGTTGAATTTTCTCATGATTCTCTAATTTTCTTATGTATCAAAAGTTTTCTCTAATTTTTTCATACTTCTCCAATTTTTTCATGTACCAAAAAACTTCCAAGTAGTTATTTGGTTTGACTTTCTATTTAATTTTGGTCATCAATATTTCCACCCACTCAATTAATATAAAAAGCAAATAAAATTAAATTTTTCTTTGCTTATGAATGATGAATTCGGTCAGAGCCCCACTAGAATGTGTTTTTGTGCAATTTTCGCGAAGATAAGTACAAGTTGTGTATTTGATTTGTCAATTTTTTACAAGTAAAATTAGATAAACAAAATTTATGAATTTTTAATCAAAACCATAAATTATTTATAAATAAATATAATTGACAGATTTTTTTATCAAAACTATAATTTATATATAAACAAATGAGTTATATGAATCTTCTACTATTTTTTAGGTTTTAACTTGCATTAAATTTTTCTCATTAATATCACCAGACCACACACTCATCTCATAAAATATAAATACCTAAATTAGGCAACTAAAATTTGATCAAGAAATCCGACTCAATTTCCTCCATGGAAACTTCATAATTATTAATATGTAAACTCCAAGTGATGTTCGTAATTATCGTGAAATCGAAAACCATTAGAAGCTTAATAACGGAGTTGCCATAAAGTAGAATAGCCATCATATAAATAAATATGTGCAAATTATTGTATTTTAAATTAAAATTTAAGCAATTATTTCATCTAATTTGGAAAATGATAACTTATTTCTCTGAAAACTCTAATGAATTTCATGATACTGAAATTCGAGTTTTTTGTCAATTGAATTCAAAATAAAAATCAAGGTGAAATATAAAAGGAACCAAGCATAATCTCCTTGTTACGGTTTGAAAAAAAAAATGATCATAACATATTTTAGGCCGGCGTCCTTTTTATTCTCAATTAAAAAAAGCACATTAAGGCTGTTATTATACCATATGGCTAATCTCATTCAAACAACTTTTTCATCCAATGGCTCAAAACCCTCACTTTAAATCTACGGTCCAAATTATTTCTGCAGTGACTTGAGTGAGGTGACACAGAATCACCCAAGTCACTGCCTACTTGATTAGGGGACATTAATCTTAAGGCTTTTGTCACGACCCATAGGCGTACAAGGCAAATTGTCAGTGGAAGGCTGATCTATCCCGCACAAGTCTATGTGATCAGATATATCACCCGACTTATTAAAGTATTTATTTAAAATATTTATAAATAAAGTAAATCATATATATATATATATATATATATCAAAATATCAGTGAAAATATAAACCACCAGAGTAAACCCCAAAATACAAAGTGAAGTCCAGTATACCAACAGTAATCTGATGTGGGGCTCTATGACATAGAAAAGTAGAGTCTCGAACGAGGGCACTCACAATAGTGAAGAAGCGCCTCACTAGGTCCGAGGTACGGATCAAATGCTGAGCATCCAAAAGATGTCACCTGCGAACAAAGGTATAACATGGACAACAACAAAAAAGGGGTAAAATTTCCTAGTGAGAGGAAACAGCATGTCAGACCGCCTCGTACGTACATCACAAAGACTGGTTTGAAATCCTTTTTCAAAATACAGCACACATATACAGATACCATATAGTATACACACTATATACATAATACATTTTCTGAAATTCGTTTTACCAAAACGTTCGCATCCAGAACATTCACATGCATTCAGGCAATATATACATATACTTGTGCATTCATAATATGGGACCATGAAATATTTCCATATCAATATGGCAGTGTGGATTCCGCCAACTGATTTCCATATTCATATAGCAGTGTGGGCTCTGCCACCTGACTGCTCAATAAAAGCGTGTATATGTCCTAGATATAAGGTCACCCTAATCCCTGGTGACTAGGGCCATAAACATACAATGGTATACCAAAGACTACATACTTTGTAGTAGGGTGATAACATACAATGGTATATCAAAGGCTACTTTGACCGCGTAGCATAGGTGTCCCCATGTCAAAGTGTTATATATATAGTATTCCACATACAATCATGCAATATCTTTTTCTTTATTTCATTATTTACAAAATGCTCTTGTATATATATACCCATATATACTTTAGATTTTTTATATCAAAACGTTGGTTAATAATAATCACATATCTAGATTATTAATTAACCCAATACTTATTAGTCAATTTATGTCATAGCCAGACATATCAAAAAATAACA
>CAODLS010538749.1:0-13764 GCA_948243855.1 Flueggea neowawraea
AAATATTTTCATGTTAATACGTAGGAACAACAAGTCATTTATATAGGTGTGTAAAACTTGAAATTACTTTCATGTAATACTAACATTTATTGTATGTTAAGGTGTACAAAACATAAAACTTAGGTGTGCAAAGATTATATATTATTTTTCTACTTTTAAATTTTTAATATGTAACATGAACAGTTTTTATTCGTTATGTTAAAATATATGTAATTAATTTTAAGTTTAATAATTTAACAATTTATTTAGGGGAAAATAACGTGTTTATAACATAATATAGATTTTTCTAGAAGGTGTACGCAAGTGTACAATATGAAATTTTGGTGTACAACATAAAATTTATGTTGTGTACACCTAAATTTCATGCAATTTAGGTGTACAATAGTGTACATAACATAAAATTTAGGGGGTACAACAGTGTACATAGGTGTACACATCATGAAATTTAGGTGTACAAAGGTATACAACATAAAATTTAGGTGTACAAAGGTGTACACTACATACAATTTAGGGGTACAAAGTGTACAACATGAAATTTAGGTGTACCAAGTTGTACACTATATGAAATTTAAGTGTACAAAGGTATATAAAATGAAATTTAGATGTACAAAGGTATGCACTACATGAAATCTAGGGGTACAAAAGGTGTCCACTACAAGAAATTTTGATGTACAAAGGTATACTACATGAAATTTAGATGTGCGAAGATGTACAACATGGAATTTAGGTGTACCAAGTAGTACACTATTTGAAATTTAAATGTACCAAGACAAGGTGTACACTACATGAAATTTAAGTGTGCAAAGGTGTAATACTATAAACTATAAACTTAATTAAATTACTTGCAAAGTCTATATACTATACCATAAACTCTATACATTAAACCTCAAATACTAAACTAGTACACACTAAATATTATTAACATTAAGTAACATAAATGCTTTTGTTTATTGAAAGACATTAAGTAGTGTAATACACAAATACTATTATTTATTGAACATTAGTATTAGTTCATGAATTTCATTCCTAAGCTCTCATCGCATGCTACTTTTTAATTTATGAATAATTATTTAGAAGTGTATTATTTAATTTTAATTTACGAATAATTATTTAGAAGTGTATTATTTAATGATAATCATAATTATTATTGCAGAGAGTCGAAATCGCCGAGAAGCAACAAGATACGGTGTATTCTCTCGTAAGTGCACAGTGGTCCGTGTTTTTTGTCTTGCCCACCTGGTGTTCGATTAAAAGCCTCAGTCATGTCCTCTGAAGTAGAAAATTCTACTGACAACACCATGGCCATTGACGATCACTTGGTGAAGGGAGATCCACCAGATATTCAAAATCCTCGAGACGCTAAGAAAGGAAAAACAGTGGCTACCGATGCACATAACTCGGAGAGCGATAGAGACACTAATGGAGATAAAGTGTATTTTAGAGACAAACTTATTGGATCCATTAAAAAAGACAAGAAAATTGTCATGCATGAGATTGAGGATGTGGAGATCTCAGAAGAGGATGTGATAATGGAGATGGGGAGATTCTATTCCTGCAGTATGGTTTTCGGAAAAAGTCAAGGAAGTTTTGAACAAAACCATCCAGCAAACCGTGGTGGTTATACTCCTATCGAGAGGGCTTGGATACAAAGGATTGTTGGCTGGAATCAGGTATATTTGGAAACCGAAGGGTGAGTTTCATATTATACACTGGAAAATAACTTTTTCTTGGTGCGATTTGAAATGGAGTCAGACAACGTTCATGCGTTACTTGACGGACCTTGGGTTATGAGAGGAACATATCTCACAGTGCAACCATGGACGCCAATGTTTTCGACTAAAAAACTACTCCTTCAGCATTGGCGGCGTGGGTTCAATTGCGGGATTACCAATCCAATATTATAACAAAAATGCTATTAGATATATTGGTAATCTAATTGGTAAGGTGATCAGAATCGACTATAACACGTCACTAAATGGTAGAGGTCAGTTCGCCAGCATGGCAGTGGAATTAGATATGGCTAAACCCATTACCTCTGCTGTGTTGATCGATGGTCAGTTTCAAAAAGTGGAGTATGAGGGAATTCCTATTCTTTGCTATCAGTGTGGAAAAATAGGTCATCTTAGGGAGCATTGCCCATTAGGGACTAAGGGTGGCAACGAAAGGCAGGTGGAAGCGACCAAATCTCTAATTGGACAGTCTAGTAAAATGGATAAGGAGGTTCATATCATTGGAGCGACGTCGGAAATGGCCGGTAACAAGACGGGAAATGTATAATGGTAACTTTGGAAATTGGTTGCAGGTGGATTATGGTAAGAAAATAAATTCTAGAAAGAATGTGAATGTACAAAGAAAGCCAAATGCTAATGGGGATATTAGAAAAGGAAGCACTCAGCATGGTTCTAGATTTCAGGCCCTGATGGAGGTCATTGTGAACGTTGATAAGAATGTGAAGGAAATTAGGGAAAAAGCGGGGCATAATATTTTGGGCAATAGTCAACCAATCTTGAAAGAGGATATAGCTGCTAACAGAATTAATAGTGGGAGGGAAAACTCTGATGGCAATAGTATGATAGTCAAGGAAACAAAGGCTAGGAGGGAAGCTAGTAAAAAACCTATTACAAAGCCCATTCAGATAATAAAACCGATGGGCAAGGGAGACACTTCAAAGAAACCAAGGTAGGTTACTACAGTAGAGCCCCAAGTGAGCCAGGTTTTGACTCAACCTGCAGTGCAAATGCGATCAACCCAATCTAGCAAATCTCCATCAAACAACCAGAATATAGTTGGGACTACATTCACTGAACTTCTGAAAGCTCAGATTATATAAAAAAGAGGGGCTGAAACTCTCTTTTCACCACTTCCTATTCCTACGAAGCTCAGTCCTGATAATAACGTGGTGGTGGCCTTCGACAATAACAAGGAAGGGCCACCGAACACTGATATGGCTATGGTGGATAGTGGAAGTGACACCGTAAGAAATGACAGTGGGGCACATAAGGAGGAACCGCCGGATAAGGGTGAGGGAGGAAGATTAAAACCTTTCGGGTTCAATATTAGGCGACACATGAAGAATCAGAAAGCCTCTCCATATACCCAGCAAAATTTTGAATCCTCTATTGAAGAGAAGCCTTCGGGTTTGGCAGTACCGGATAGCGTTGAGAGCTCTTGCTATGATGAGCCGAACCAGATTGAACCACTTCCCATGGTTTAATCCCCTCTGCTCTTCTCTATTAGTTTTAATTGTTGCTGTTATTATTGTTGGTTATGTTGTTATCTGCTATAATTTTATCAATATGTTTAAACTTTTTATTTGGAATTGTCGAAGAGCTGGTAGTCACAGATTTCGTCGAGTTTTATTGAATACAGGAAAGCTCACTCTCCTTTAGTGGTTGCAATTTTAGAACCTAAGATTAGCAGAGATACAGCAGACGAAGTGATTAAAGCCCTAAACTTCTCCCACTCTTATCGAGTTGAAGCTGAGGGATTCAAAGGTGGTATTTGGTTATTTTGGAATTTTGATGTGGATGTTTCAGTTCTGTGTTGTTCCTTTCAGTTCATTCATGTGCAAGTGACGAATAATTTTAAACGCAAGTTTCACCTAACATATGTTTATGCTTGTCCTAACCGTACTAAACGTAGACACTTTTGGGGGCAGCTTAGTGCTTTGAAAGAGGTTATTGGTGATCAGGCGTGGTGTATTGCTGGGGATTTTAATGCGTACCTCTCTGAAGATGATAAGACAGGGGGAGCTCGGTCGGGCAACAAAGCTTGTAATCTGTTCAGAAAATGGTTCTTTGATCATGATATGGTGGACTTGGGTTTTCATGGCCCAAATATTACGTGGTCTAAAGGGAATTTGCTGGAGAGAATTGATCGTATAGTGGGTAATCAGAAATGCGTGGAAACTTTTCCTGACAGTACTGTACTCCACCTACCCAAATTGCGTTCTGATCACCATTCGTTATTCCTTCGTACTGATAATAGTATTATCTCCATGCCGAGAAAGCAATTTCATTTCTTAAATGTTTGGGTGACTCATAGTGGTTTTGGCTAGGTGGTGAAGAATTGTTGGGATAAAGGGGGTAATATACTGGAGTCTGTCAAATTCTTTTCTGAAGCCGTCAGTTCTAGGAACATGAATACTTTTGGACACATTGATATAAAAAAATCACCTTATGGCTAAACTAGATAGGGTGCAAAAAGCTATAGAAATTCAATGCTCTGATTTTATGATTCATAAAGAGGCAAAGATTGTGGGGGAGTTGGAAGAAGTGTTGGCTCAAGAAGAGATATTTGGCAGCAAAAATCGAGACAGGATTGGATTCGTTTGGGTGATCACAATACAAAATTTTTTCACACCAAGACTCGTGCTCTTCAGAATAGGAATCGTGTGGAAATGCTTAAGATTGAGGGACATACTTGGTGCAATGACATGGAGAAATTAAAACAAGGGGCTCTGGATTTCTTCACTGACTTGTTCACCAAAGAGGATGTCTCTCTTCGTAATTGTGACTTACATGATTGCTTTCCAAGCCTTTCTAATGATGATACCGGTATGCTTGAAGGGCCTATCGGGCCAGAAGAAGTTAAACATGCCATTTTTTATATGGGTCCTTGTAAAGTTGCTGGTGTGGATGGTATGAATGCCTTCTTTTGTCAGAATCAGTGGAACACCGTTGGGGAGTCACTTACCACTTTTGTTCAGGAAGCATTTCAAAATGGTTCGTTCCCTGAGGAGGTTAATTCAACGATGTTGGTACTTATTCCTAAAATTGTGGGGCCGGAGAATTATAGTCACTTTAGACGTATAAGTCTCTACTACTATCTATAAGACTATAACAAAAATCCTCGCTAATAAAAAAAGTACTACCTAAGCTCATTGGGGAAGGACAAACTAGTTTTGTCCCTGACAGACACATCACTGAAAACATCATTATAGCCCAGGAAGTGGTTCATTCCTTTAAAAGGAAAAGGGGTCCTAAGAATATGATGCTGAAGATTGATTTACATAAAGCATATGACCATTTGCGTTGGTATTTTATTGAAGATACCTTAAGGGAAGCTAGATTTCCTGATAACTTTATCAAACTAATGATGGTTTGTATTAGTTCAGTTTCAATGCAGGTGCTTTGGAATGGTAGTCCAACTGATAAATTTTGGCCATTCAGGGGAGTGCATCAGGGGGATCCTACATCCCCTTATATCTTTGTCCTCTGCATAGAAAGACTTGACCACTCTATTTTAAATCAAGTTGTGAACAGAAAATGGTATCCGGTCACGTTAAGTAGAAATGGCCCTCCTTTATCTTATCTGTTTTTTTGCTGATGATTTGCTTTTGTTTTCAAGAGCTGGTCGTAGTAACATTCTTTGCATCAAAGATGTACTTAATAATTTTTGTGATGTTTCAGGCCAGCTTGTTAGTGACAATAAGTCTCATATATTTTTTTCTAATAGTGTTCCTCAGAATGAAGCTAGAATGCTGAGTGGTGTGGCCAGTTTCGCTTTGCAAGATGATTTGGGTAGATACTTGGGTGTGCCACTTCTTCATAGACGTGTCAATAACTCAACGTACCAAGTCATTATTGACCGGGTTATGCATAGATTGCCTAATTGGCAAGCTCATAGCCTATCCTTAGCAGGCATGTTCACTCTCATTCAGTCGGTGGTTTCTACTATTCCCCTATATAGTATGCAGACTACTTGGCTTCCTTGTGACACGATCAATCAATTGGAACAGTTGTGCAGGAAATTACTTTGGGGAGCGAACGCTAGAGAGAAGAAAATGAGTTTGGTGAATTGGGCTAGTGTTTGCCAACCGAAAAAGAATGGTGGAATGGGACTTCGGAGACTTGAAGAAAACAATATTGCTTTTGGGATTAAGATTGGCTGGCAAATTATCTCTAAACCGAATGCACTTTGGGTTCGGATTATGAGAACTAAATATATGCAAAAGATGTCGCGAATTCCTACCACTCTGAATACTAAAAATGGATCTTGGCTTTGGTGCGGTGTTTGCAAGATTTGGCAGCTTGTTAGAAATGGTCTCCGATGGGCAGTTTTAGATGGGAATTCAGTTCAATTTTGGACTGATGTTTGGATTGGTGACAAACCGCTTGTGGAAGTTTCACTAGGGGATATTAGCGCAGAGGAGTTGCATTTATCTGTTTATGAGTATACGGATGGGAGAGGTGAGTGGAATATTAAAAAATTTAAACATTTATTGCCTAATGATGTATTTTCTTTGGTTGTAGTGTTAAAGCCCCGGAGATTAACGCTGAAAAGGACCAAGTGTACTGGGGTATGACGAATTCGGGAGAATTCACTGTTAAATCAGCTTATCAGCTTCAATGCGAGAATAATTGGGGTGCCAAAGACTCGCAATGGCAAATCCTTTGGAACTTGCCTATTCCTCAGAGACTTAAAACATTTCTTTGGCATGTATTAAAGAAAGCTATTATGACCAACGAGCAGAGGGTCAGGAGACATGTAGCTATCGACCCGAATTGTGAAGTTTGCACTGATGTGGAAGAAGACTGGCTGCACGTCCTGAGAGATTGTGTGGATGCAAAGTGTGTATGGGCTGAGATGTTACCTGACAACATAAAGAAGATGTTCTTTACATTGAATCCCGACCAATGGGTAGTTGATAACTTAAAGAACGAGAGCACGTCTAACAACGAAATGCCTTGGAATGTTGTTTTTAGTGTGGGATGCTGGTTATTATGGAAATGGAGGAATGAAAGAGTCTTCCAGCAAAAAATTCATCGAAGGAAAGCTTATCAGGTATGTACTCTGGTTGTTGTATATTTTTGTATTATTAATGTTTTGCAGACACAAGTTAACAATTGCAACAGAGAGCACATTGAATTTGGTTGGAAACCACCTGAGGTGAATTATGTGAAAGAAAATTCCGATGGAGCAGTAATTGGTGGCTCGGATATAGCAACTGTTGGGGGAGTTATCAGAGATGATAAAGGGACCTGACTCAGAGGTTACGCAACAAATATAGGTAGATGTTCAGTGATTGGAGCTGAGTTATGGGGGATTTATCTTGGCCTTAAAATTTGTTGGGAGAACGGATGGAAGATGGCCAGGGTGGAGACGAATAGCTTAGTTGTTGTCCATATGCTAAAACAAGAGGTGCCCATTCCTAATCAATATAGTACTCTTATTAGAGCTATACAAAATCTGATTGGGCAAACCTGGAATGTATCGATAAACCATGTCTTCAGGGAGTGTAACACGGTGGCAGATTGGCTTTCTACTTATGCTTACTCTCTTCCCTGGGTACTCGGATTATAAAGGATGCTCCGTCAGATGTTCAACAGCTACTAGAGAGAGATGTTGTTGGTTTTTGCCACACCAGGTATGATAGTATTTTGCTTAGGCCTTAGATATGTTGGAGTTTTGGTTGTCTTTGTAATGTTTACTTTATGTTTTCTTCGTGTTATTTTGAATATTGTTGCTTTGGTTAGCTAAGTTTTTAGCTCAAATTGTTTCATATAACTACGATTTTTCTCCGACATAAGTAAAAATATTAATAAATTTAAAAGGTGTCATCCTCTTTTAAAAAAGAATAAACATTATTACAGTAATAGCAGTAGTAATAATATATTATTATTATTATATAAGTACATATTTTGTAATTAAAGTAATTATTATTTATAATAGTAATAATAAATTATTATTATCATCTTTGCTTTTGCGTAAATAAAAATCCTACGTCATTTCTCATTCAAAAACTAAATCTCTAAGCCGAAATTATTATTAACTCAAATACTAAATCTCTAAGCTTTTACATTCCAAAAAACAAAAGCTCCCATTTCAAAACAAAAACAAAAAAACTCTTTAAAACTACGTCGTTTTTGGCATTCACTCACAAGTCACAAATGAGTTTATAATAATCTGATTCACAATTCACAAACCCTAAAATCTAAATCTCACTCTCACAGTCACTCATTCTCGCGGCCTCTCTCAAGCTCTCTCTCACCGAAGCTCTCACTCTCACTGTCGTCGCTCTCACCCGCTGCTCTCTCTCTCACCGAAGCTCTCCCTCTCACTGTCGTCGCTCTCTCACCGAAGCTCTCCCTCTCATTGTCGTTGCTCTCTCACCGACTGCTCTCTCTCACCGAAGCTCTCCCCACCAAGGCTCTCTCTCACAGAAGCAAGCGACAAACCGACACCGAAGTTACCACCACCGTCGACACTGAACAACAACAACCACAAAAAAGGTTGAGTCTTTTCTCTCCCTCTGCGTGATTATCTACTTTATAACCTTGGGAGTAAGATTTACCATGCTAATAAGAACATTGCTCGGGTTTTATTGTTTGGAATTGCGGTTTGGAATTGCGGTTGGGAGTAAGATTTGCCATGCTAATTATTTTGAAGTTACTGAAAGCTTTCGGCTTCTATTTAGGAAATGAATTCTGGTCTTTGGAAGTCTTTGTTATGTCTGAAATTTTTAATGGATTTACGACTACGAGATTAATGTTTGTTATTAACTTGTATTTTTTTTTTGAAAGAATTGCTATTAACTTCTATTTTTTTAAAAGCTTTCGGCTTCTATTTATGAAATGAATTCTGCTACTGATACAGTGGAAATTTTGACATGAGGTGCCCATTGGTGTAGATCTTTTTATGGTATTAAGAGGAAAGGAAAGATAAATAATCAAATTTTTAATTGTCTTTGTATTTGTTAATAGTGTATAAATATTTTAATATTTCTAATAATATTTTGTAGGATATTTCTACTAAGGAAGAGGTTATTGAATATTCACTTGTTTGAATGGTAAAGATTGAATATAATTTTTCTATTTGAAGACTTTTGAAAAGACACCTTATTTATATTATGTTGAAAGAATATTTGATGTTTTGGAAGAACATTTTGATGTTGTTATGTTATTTATTTAGATGAATTTGGCTTGTTTTGGGATCATTATATGTATCATGTACTTATGCTATTTATTTATTTAGATGAATTTGACTTGTTTTGTGGATTATTCTATGTATTTATGGATTATTAGTTATTACATGTATTATGTATGCATGCAAAAATATTGGTATTTTTGGTTTTTGAAAGGTGAATGTTAAAAAATGTTGTTTTTACATGTTGAATTCGAGCTTCTTAACGAGCTTCCAAATGAGTCGAGCCGAGTCGAGCTTGGATCGAGTTGTCAAACGATCCTATAACGAGCTTTAAACAAACTAAGCTCGCGAACAAAAAATCGAGCTTTAAACGAGCATGTAACGAGCTTTAAGCGAGCTAAGTTCGTGAACGAAAAAATCAAGCGTTAAACGAGTCGAGGTCGAGTAGCTCGCGAACGCCAAATGAACCACATGAGCTTGAGCTTGAGATTTTTGAGCCAAGTCGAGTTTGAACACCAAGTGTCCGAGCTCTGTTCGCCTCGATTAAAGGCCCATTTACAACCCCACCTTCAATGATTGTCTTCTTCTCTTATTTTGATTTGGTAGATTTCCATTATTACCCATTTATCCTTTCACAGTTGTACTGAATCAGGCTTATGAAAAATGTTTTTTTAAGGTTAAACCATTTGTCGTCTTTGAATTATAATATAATCTTCTTTTCGATCTTGGAGTTTTGAAAAATCTCTTATACACTCTCTGAGGTATTGAAAAACTTATTTACGGTTCTGGAAAAACTCATTGGTGATCCCTAAAAAAATGTTTCAATGTTGCGAAGACGAGATTTGAACCCGTGACCTCAAGGTTATTAGCATTGCGAGCTATCAAGTTGCTTTATAAGTCATGCTTGATGAAGAGAAAAGCGGGAACTAATGGACAACAGGGATTGAATAAGCCCCTCTACCATATCTGTACAAACAGAATAACACATTTATACAGAATGGTAAATGGGCTCTTCTATGATCATCGACTAGAGAAATGACTCGAAAAATGAAAAGAAAGCTTTCATCCTTACCAACTGGGTATATATATTTTTAGACTTTTACAGTTTTGGTTTATATATTCATAATGATACAATGAGCGCTTTAGGCGCCTTCAAAATATGTTTTCAAATACTGCTATACGACTACAATCTGTCTTTGCTCAATGGATACAAAACACCCATGCTTTAATAGGGATTGTAAATGAGTTTTTCAAAATTAAAGGAGACAAGGATCACAAATGATATTCTACTATATTTTAAGGACGGTAAAGGATTATAACTTTTTTTTACTAAATTCACAACAAATCCATATTTGACTGTGTGATCAGTTCACTACTTACATTTCTTGCTTGGGCCGGCTTTGGTTCAGAGAAAAAGGAATGGCCTAGTTTCGAAACTTGTTTAGATAATTAGAAGCCAGTACCGATGTTTAGGACCAAAAAGAAAAAGACATGTTATATGAAAATGTCCAACTTCCCAGCAAAGTAATTCTGTAACATCCTACAAAGATAGGGTGGTTTAGTTTATAACGGGTAAAATCCAATTGTTAAACTATCAGGTTAATCTTTTAAAATCAACTATTAGGTTTAAAAGTTATCTAATTCAATTAAGTCTTAATAATAACGAGCTATATCAAAATCAACTCAAACTCATGAGGGTAGAAGGGAAGGAGAGAGTGTTACCTTATCATGATGATCATAATGGTTGATTTGGTCCACAATCCTTGATCAATTAATTTACTTGCAAAGAGAATACAAAACCACATGAGAGACAAAGGCAAGGATTGATCAAAGCCCCCAAAACCAAGTGTATTCTCGGTTCAAGCCTTACTTCATAACAATGATGATGATGGGGTTGATTTGGTTTAAGGGTTCTCAATATCTCTAAATTTTATTATCTCAAGTGTGTCGTACCAAAAGAAAGAACAACTAACTCTGGAAAACTACACAATACTATACACAAATTTTTTTGTTAGAACGTTCGCTAACTTATAAGCACAATTTCACTAATACATCTAAGCAGTATGGCAGTGACAATCAGGCGATTGAAGAATTAGATCTAAAATCTTGACATTGTGTTAAGCTAAGTCAAAAATGGTATACTAAAATTGGGTCTCATTCCAGTTGAACAACCTTTACAAGCACATTCTTTCCAATACACAACACTATACTTTAACAACCATTTTTTTTTCAATAATACTTTAACAACCTTGTATAACCATTAAGCTTCGCTTCTACGATCCCATCCTCATTAATCAGACAAGGGAACCCGCCAAACATTGCAAATTGAAAGGCATAGCCAGACCACTTGAAGTCTGGCTTCTGCTTGGTTTGGATTGTCCATCATGGGCTTCCCCATGCCATAATTAAAAAAGGCCAAAAATTATAAAGAGACCTTCATGTTATCTTTTCAGACATATTCAACCAATAAAACATCACCACGTGTACCCCAGGTGGCGACAACTTTCTTATTAACCGCGGTTGTGTTAACAGCTGATCGATAAAAAGGGAATCTAACAACCGTTAAAAGCGAGCGGTTTAAAAATCCAACGGTTGGGACGCAATGGCGGCACCAATCCACTAACTAACATAAAAATAAGATAACCATCCTGTCAATTAGAGGTCTACCAGCTGTGACCCCCACGTGTCGGTAACTATCTTCATCCAGAAAGCTGCAACTTCCACCGGATTACCTGCCAGTAGCCAACCACATGCCAACAAGTTGATTCTCTCTCTCTCTCTCTCTCTGTCTGTATCATCGTTCAATTTTTTTCTTTTTTCTCTTTTGAACAAACTTTCGATTCTCTCTCTCTCTTCTCTGCAATTACGCCTTTCTTTTGGTTAGGGTTTCTTTATCTTTGGTGATCTATCTAACAAAGGCAAAGCCCCAAAGCATCTTCCTTCCTCGTGATCTGTGACAAAATTTCTTTCTTTTCTTCGTTTCTAATTCTGAAAGATACTCCTTTTTTATGCCTATCTTCTTTCGCTTGTCGCTAGTTCAAATCGGGAACTTCTCCGGGGGATTTTTACATTTCTGGGGTTAATTAGCCGATTTATCTTTTAATTTCTTACCTCTTCATTGATTTGCTGAAAATTTAGCAGCCAAGGTTGTTTTTATGCTCTGTTGGAGAATTTCAGAATTGGGCGTGACTTGGAGGGTCCATTGAAGGGATTTTGTCACTTTGAGATTTGGGTTGATAAATTCTGGGTATTTCTGAAGCTTCTGGGGTTAAATTTGCTTGTTGGAAGATTGCCATTTTTAGCTTTGAGCCTGTGTAGTCGTAGCTTAGGCTTCAGAGGAGGAAAATAAGGTTGCTTCGCGAAAAGGATTTGCTTAAAGGTGGATTTATTGATGATTGATAGGGGGATATGGCTGCTGGTATGGATTTCTCCCCTCCGTTTACCATATTAGAAGGCGGTTATAATAAGGATAATGCTTCCACCATGGAGAATCAGAACCCTGAAAATTTAGATGCTTTGAAACAATCAACAAACGGGAAACCCCCACGCCACCTCTCCGTTATGCGCCATAGTATGGGGAATATGAAGCTGCTTGCTGCCGCTGATCTGGTACTCCATCCTCTCATGTCCTCCTCTTTGTTTTGCGTTAAACGATAATTTGGGTCTCTGTGTTGTTCTGTTGAATTGGTTGATTTTGTAATTTTTGCTTGTTTATAAGTTTATCTTGTAAAACGTTCTGTCTTGTTTATTGCAGTTGTTATTTCAGGATCACAAATCGAATTCTCTAGTTCTTTTTTGATTTCTTATATTGTGCGTGTCCTTTCATTGATACTCAGGCATCGGACATGGGGATTGTTGTGAGTCAGTCGCCTACTGATGAAAGGTCGGAATTTTTACCAGTTTTCCGATCTGGGAGCTGTGCTGAAGTAGGGCCTAAACAGTATATGGAGGATGAACATGTATGTATAGATAATCTTGTTGAACATCTTGGCGCTGCCACTGACTTTCCTTCACCTGGTGCTTTCTATGGGGTATGTCTTTTTTCTATGATTAATTGTGCTTCGGTCTTGATTTTTGGTAATTGATATGGAATTCTCTAACTGATTTGATTATATGGAGTATCTTTGTATGGATACTCTTTTTCCTATTGATGCACTACTTTTTTGTTCTCATCAAACTTAACTACTGATGTACTGTTGGAAATACTGTGTTACATTTACTGACTCTGTATTTGTTAGAAATTGTTGCCTTAGCTGGCTATGTCTATGACCTAATGTTTGTTGACTTATCTGAACAGGTTTTCGATGGACATGGAGGTACTGATGCAGCATCCTTTGTCAGAAATAACATTCTTAAGTTCATCTATGAGGATTCTGACTTTCCACTCTGTGTTGAGAAGGCAATTAAGAGTGCTTTTGTGAAAGCTGATTATGCATTTGCAAATGATAGTGCGCTCGATATATCCTCTGGCACCACTGCTCTGATTGCCCTTATTTTAGGAAGGTAAATATTCGTGAGACCTATTTTTCTATTGTGGATTTATTCTGAAAATGATGATGGTCTTGTGGGATTTATCACCATTTGTCAAGGTTTACCTCCATATTATGTATTATTTATTGTACTTCCATCATTCTCGCATTGTGTTGCCCCCGGCTTCTGAACATTTGAGATAGTTATATGTTGGTGCATTATGATTCTGTTCGTGGTTGTCGTTTCACTTGGGATGTGAAATGTTTGGATTGCATCATCTCTGAGATAAACACTGCTTTATGCAGGACATTGATAATCGCTAATGCTGGAGATTGCCGAGCAGTACTAGGTAGGCGAGGTAGAGCAATTGAGATGTCAAAAGACCACAAACCTAATTGCACATCTGAAAGACTGAGAATCGAGAAA
>CAODLS010538757.1:0-12883 GCA_948243855.1 Flueggea neowawraea
GTCTTATAGTCTAATATATGTGGGGAAAGTGGGATAGATAAACATGGTTCCTAGTTTGGTGGGAAAATAACAAGATTGTAACTAAAGTTATCATGCAAAGTGTGGGTTTGACAAAAATTTTAAGCTAATATTTTTAATTTATTAGATTAAGTGCTTTTTGACTTAACTAATTCAATTAAGTAATTCAAACAAACTTAAAATAATTAAGCACTTAATTTTTATAATCAAGCGCTTTATGGAGTTATAAAACACCATCTTAGATTTAGTTTGTTAGATGTATGCTCCGTGAAGTCCAAGTTCAACAGGACCAATTGTTTATTATTCTCTGCGATTTTTTGAAGTTTTTGTTGGTTTAAGATTTTTGTATGCACTAAATTTTTTGTTGGTTTGGTTTTTACGTAAACAATGATTTTTTTTTGGTTTACTTCATTAATGTACAGTCAACATGCCTAACCTGAGTTTAGCTTTCAGTCGTCCCAAACGGCAGCTAAAATTCACACACAAATAGACTGTCAAAAAGAGTATAAAATTGTGTAATATTGATTACAACATTTAATTGGGCAGTCATATAAAGATTACATGTTTAGTTCAGGGGTTTAAATTAAGTGGCTAAGTTATGAGTATTTCCCAGAATTCACAACAAAGTTTGTCGCTTCACGAAGGCTTTTAGAATTTGGATGATGCCATTGTTCCAGGGTGGGTAAGGTGCTTAACAATGTGCATCGCCCTTTGGCCTTGACTTGACTCTCTCCAATTGTGGCTGCGTGCAAACAAGGGCGGAAGGTCAAACTCCAGGACGAGAGAGGCTTTTTTTTTTGTGTATTATAAAATATTGTATGAATTATGGTATTCTAGTCAAATAAGCACTCTTTTCTCTGAAATGGTCAAGTAATACTAATTTAAAGAATTTTTTGCTGATAGTTATAAATGTATATCAGTAAGATTTGCAATAAAATTTAGATTAAACTTAAAATTGAGCTCAGATGAACTTTTAGTCTTCTGTCAAGAATCCATTTATTTATAAAATGACCTAATATATCAAAGAAGAAATATTAAAACGACGTAAAACAATTAATTCACTTGGACTAATCGTACCCTTGATAATTTTTAAACAAATTATAAGTATAGATGGCATTCTAATTATTGATAATATTTTTTCTTTCCAAGAGAGATTTTTACTGTTACAAGTTGGTAGCAATAGCCCATTCTTTAATTCATTATATAACAGTAAAAATTGTACAATACTATATGAGTAACTTTTTACTAAAGATAAGTCATTTTATTTGCTCTCATATCGAAAATTGGAGTCACGGCTCCTTAGTGCTAAAAACAGCTCCAGTATCACTACCAATGAAGTGGATACTAACACTATACGGTACGTACAGTGGAATATTATTGGATGCTTGGTTGATCTGTTCAAACATGGAGTCAAAAGTTTTATTTCTTTCGACTTAACCACCGAAACTAATTTTCGTTAAATATCTGAAAACGTCAATCCTAACTTTAATCAGATCAATATAACCTAATCTTTAATTGCTAGATATTTAATTATCTTCTAATTTGGTTTCATTGGTGACATTATAAAACATTACTGCAGTATTAATTAATGCATGTAAGGGGGAAAAAGAGGAGCAGAAAAATTGCGGCTTGTCTATAGTATGGATAAGGAGTGTAAATAAGTCACTTGCTCTTTAAGACCTGAGTTTGACTCAAAATGAGTTCGTTTCTATTCGGCTTGATATATAAATGATCTAAGTTTAACCAATTTTTTTAAATTAGACATATAAATAATTCATACTTGGACAGTTCAAAACTGGATTAAAAACTTACAAACAAGCTTTATAATAGGCTTGTACACAAGTTTGATAGTAAGTTTATAAACAAGCTCGATAATAGGTTTGTAATCACCACTCTAATTAATATGCCAAGAATTTTTCTTAATTAGATAATAACTTAAAAATTTACTCATTAAATGAATTTTGTCTTATGTCTTAGTTAAACAAGTTGTTCCCTTAATTTTGTGATAAATGCGTTGGTGAGACAATAGTGCCCTTTGAGTGATTACAGAATTGCGAATGTGCGAAAGAATTAAAATGTTCCTAAACTGAAATGAAGCTTTGATAAACAAAGATTGCACTCAAAATCTCGACTTCTATTAGACAATTACGGATGAACAAAATTACAAAAATCACCACTTTGGGTTCTTTTGTTTCTTTAAAGACAATAGCAAAACACAAAAATGAAAACAAATGATAAATAGTTTAGTGAGAATTTCACCAACTGAAGGCAACAAAATTGAAAATAAAAGCAGAGGACTATTGAAAGATAAATCTGGAATTCGTGGTTCGTTGATTTGAATGTTGAGTTGAAGGTCCTCTGCCGTCCTAGCTCATTCTCTCCAATTTATACTGTTTAGCTTGTGTCCGCTTAAGAATTTGATCTTGATCCCACATTTAAACTTGATTCTACAGATTTTCCCCGAATTTATCCTTCCTTCCCCTTGGAGAATTTGACTTCCTCTTCTTGTCCCAATTTGTAGTTATTGATTGTCTAACTTTTCTTCTGTTGTCCATCTTGCTCCCCAAGGCCATATCTACGGATTCTTACGAATAAGCACTCTTACCATAAAATATTGCATGAACTATGGTATTCTAAGTCAAATAATACTAAGTTAAAGAAGTTATTTGCTGATAGTTAAATAATGTATCTCAGTAAGATTTGCAATAGAATTTTGATTAAACTTAAAATTGAACTCGGATGAACTTTTAATCTTTGTCAAGAATCTAATTGTTTATGAAATGACGTAAAACAATTAATTCACTTGGACTAATCGGATCCTTGATATAGTCTTATCGCCCTGAAACTAGAATCTGAACTTGTGTCTCTCTAGTTGTGCTACAACATGTATAAATCGTTAAGATGCTGTAGAATTTATGGTTCAACATATCCTTTTCTCTCCTTAAATAGTCTCCTAACTAGCTAAAAGAAGGTATGTTATCCTTCTTTTTTTTTGATCTACGTGGAAAAATTCGCGCAGGATGGCTTGATTAATTTTTAAACAAATTACAAGTATAGATGGCATTCTAATTATTGATAATAATTTTTCTTTCCGCAATAGATTTGTATTGTTATAAGTTGGGAGTCACGACTCCTTAGAGCATCCACAATCCTTATATCTACTATGACGATGATTGTCATGTCATATCAAATTTTTATTAAACTATCTCTTCATTAAACTTTATCTCATTATCATTATACTCTTCTTTATACTCTATCACGGGACCTACAATCACTTCACTCCCCATTTAATTTATTTATAATATACAATTCACAATAAATATATTTATTTAACAAACTAATTTTATACTTTAATGTAAAAGAAATTATATTTCCGAAATTATACTTCCGAAATTATACTTTAAATTATTTTGGATAAATTAAATATGCAATTTTTTGGAAAATAATATTTTCTACAAATTAGTTTTTAACGATTAATTTATAACGTCTAGTTAAGAATAAAATACGTTAAAAACAATTAAAAAGTTAAAAAAAATTGTGTGTAATTGATAGGAGAAGATAGAAAAATATAATTAAAATTGTGTGTGAAAAAAAATGAAGTAGAGATTGTGAGTATTTATAGATGAAACTGAAAAAATAAAGTGGCTCTTAGTGTTGAAAACTCCAGTATCAATGAGTTTCAAGTAATATAAATAATGTTAGGCATTATTTAAAATTAATTTAGCCTCAATTAAATATTTAGAAATTTGATGGGCAAAGTGTTCATCCATAATATTTTTCTTGAAAAAAAAATACTTTTGTAATTTTATTCATGTTGAACAAAAAAAATTAGGTGAAGACATAAATATCATTCATGATGTATAATGCTAGTCGCAGCTGATCATATGACTTGCTGCAGCATTATTCTATTGACACCTTCAACCGTATTAACGTACGGTAAAAAGAGTGGAATATTTTTAGATGCTTGGTTGATCTGTTCAAATATAGAGTCAAAGTTTTATTTCTTTCGACTTTACCACCGAAACTAATTTTCGTTAGATATCTGAAAGCGTCAATCCTAATTTTAATCAGATCAATATAACCTAATCTTTAATTGCTACATATTTAATTATCTTCTAATTTGATTTCATTGGTGACATTATAAAACATTACTGCAGTATTAATTAGTGCGTGTAAGGGGGAAAAAGAGGAGAAGAAAAGTTCCGTCTTGTCTATAGTATGAATTAGGAGTGTAAATAAGCCAAACCACTCTAGAACCCGGAATTCGGTTCGAACGAGTTCGTTCGTGTTCAGCTTGATAAATGAGTCATGCTTTATGCAATTCAAATCTGAATTGAAAACTCGCAATCATGCTTTATAATAGGCCTGTACGCAATCTCGATGGTAAGTTCATAAACAAGCTTGTAATCACGACTCTAATTAATATGCGAAGAATTTTTCTTAATTAGATAATTAACTTAAAATTTACTCATTAAATGAATTTTATCTTATTTCTTAATTAAATAAGTTATAGACAAACTTGTGACAAAATTAAATTAAATTTGGAATAAACTAAGTATGAATCAAACTCTAGGCAAAATTTAAACAAATTTATGACAAGCCGACTCAAACTCCTTAAATTTTAAACAAATCAAATTCGAACATAAAATATAACTCAAACTCGTATTCGAGACTTTTTCAAGAAGTCTAACTTGATTACATGACCGTAGTCTGTCAGGAGCCATTTTAACAATAAGACATAATTACAAATTATCTTTCGTTTCAAACACTGGTGGGCGGTGCGCCGGTGGCCTCTATTTCTCAATCACCTAATATATGGCGGTGCCATGAGACCCCAGCAGCCCTTACTTTTAAAAGTGAAATCGAACAAAAGTAACGAATATTTGCGGTTATTGTATCAAAGCCGTAAAGCCTCATTTCCCTGTTCTATCCACAAAATTTGCAGAATACCCACTCACCAAAATCTACATAATATGGATGGAATTCAAATAGTAATAGCGAGCTCTCACAAGTCACTTAAAAACAAATGTTTATACAAATATTGTGTTACTGAATAGCCAATTTGTCCAGTAATTTCCACAATCACACAAAGGGATGACTTCTAAATGCATCAAACTCATAGACAACAGTCTATGAAAGGCATTGCCAACATTTAATATAAAGTTTGGTAAACTTTCTAGTCTGCAGCTAATCTCGAAATCAGATGATTTGAAAGTTACTGTTCCTTGTATCTCTTCTCAACTTCCTCCAAGCTTTGAATTTCTTTGTAATATTTGCAAATTCGATACACACACCTGCAACCAACCATATATGATGCTGAATTGGATAAATGCGAGTTGCCAAAATAGAGCACCGATTTCAAGGGAATGCAAAAAAAAATGCTGTTAAAATGCCAGCCACCTACCAGTAAAGAAGGCATGCTGAAGCGCAAAGAATCACATTTCTCTGTGATTTGTAGATCTGCACATATGGTAAGATTATAAGATAATATGATCTCAAATAAAACATAATAATTTGCAGATAACTTTTTTCTTCATCATCGTATTTGTGAAATGGAGTTCAAAATTTATCAACAAGGTCTTCCACTGTTCCACATATGGCTCCACATATCAACTTGAACCAGTATACCTGATGTCAGGAACTCTTTTCCTGAAAGAAAACCTGAAACTTCACCTGTCATTGAGAAATCAAGAGCATACCATTGATACCAAATACATCAGTTCCTTCGGGAGATTCAGCTCTTGGTCTAAAGGACAAAATTAAGCTAAATAGTTGGAGGAAATCCAATAAGCAACAGAGTGTGCCCCTCCAATAGTTCAGGAAAAGAAGCAAATATACATTAACTATAACTGAGGGACTTCTGTATGATCAATAATAGACTTGTATATCCTGATCCACCCTGTGTGAATCCACTTTGACAGAATGGTAAACAGTAATGCTAATTTTAAATGAATAATAATAGACTTAATATCAGGATTTAATTAATTACAGCCCATAGCAAGAGATTTTCCGCTAATTTATCATCCATGCAGGAAACTTTTCATCTATGGAAATTGTTAAACTTTCTCCAAACTCTGGAAAACTTTCTACTCAGGATTCAAACTCCTTTAACAAATATATTCAACTTAATCACAACATAATCAAAGGGAAAGTTCTATGCTTCTAACGAAGTGCAATAGCCGCCTCAGATATAACACTGGAAAAGTAACCATTGATATTTTTAGAAGCTAGACACAAAAGGTCCTATATAGACAAATTACAAATTAAACATCAAAAATTCAATAATGACAAGGAAAGGGGGGTTGAATAAAGCTGTAAACTGAACAATCAACATATTCTTTATCCTTTTGAGAAGCGCTTATTTTAACAAGCAACACTGGTATTAGGTATATCAATTACCAAATTAACCACAAACTTAAATATTGTAGGGCATAAGGCACGCAAATTGTGTATCCCAGGTAAAACTGCCGTCAAGACATACTGTCCACCAAATTAATGAGGCATCTTCCAACCGTAGTATTCATGCCACAATTCAATACTCGCAACCACAACATTAAGATCCATAGGACACAAGCAATACATTTACGTCCACTGAATCAAATAATAGAATGTGCATACTTGGTTCTTACTGCATTCGTGGTCATCGTATTCCCCCACCCCTTTGCGCGCACGCGCACACACAGACACACCGCTCCGAAGATGAAGAGGAAAACTGGTAATTTTTCTCAAAAACCCCTAAATTCACAACACTTCACTGAAAAATTGGCAAGACTTTCAAGGCAAGCTCATTCATTTAAGGTGTTTCTACCTAATAGTTCCGAAAAATCCACCAATCACTTAAAAGTAAAGCCCACAAACGAAGACATATCCGTCAAGAACCAACGAATTCTCCAACACCAACCGGAGGGAGAATAAATTAAATTAGACAACTCGAAATTTCTAACAAATCTTGATCAAAACCAATTATATAACCAAACCCCGTAAAGCAATCAGATCAATAGAAACTCACCGCTTTCTCGTATCGATCTCTCTCAGCTGCAGTGCAGATCTCCGAAGTGCACATCAACCTATGCTCATTCTTCCAATAAATATCTACACAAAACCAGGGAATGAAAAAGATTAAATCAAATCAAACCCCATAAAAACACACAAATTATTTCCCACAAAAAGGAAAATACGAACCAAGAAGCTGGAATCCGGCGAAAGGAATAATGAACAAAGCAGGTTGGAGAAGGAGAGAAACAAGAGACACTAATCGGTACTTCAAAAGCTTCGGTGACGGAACGGTTAACAAAGCTGCAACGACGGCCTCTGCTGCAACCACGTAAGTTAGTATAATCCATTGCAACGCCATTCTCTCCAAATGAATTTCTTTGAGCTTTCTCTGCTGGGTAGTGTGTTGCAAAGATAGATTGTTGTGAGATTGGTATCTTGACTTTGCTTGCTATTTATGTTCACTCAGTTTGATTGATTTTTGATTCTATGACGCTTTGCTTAATAACTAAGGCCTGGGACGGGGTTGGTTCTAGATGCTTTGTGGTTGGCGTCTATAAATGTGAACGCGAACAACAAAGGATACTAAGCCTGGCCTGTTTGGAAGGCCTATTTTTTTATAAGGGAAAATTACACTATAAATTAAAAAACCCCAAAAACTTTTGGGGTGTTTCGTTCATAAATTTTGGTGATAATTATATGGTTTACTTCATCCAAATTATGTTATTTGTTCTGTAAGATTAACTTATTGTATTTACATATTGACTTTTACGTATTTTGAGTTTTATTTTCTGACATTTCAATCTCACGTTATGGGCATATTTTGAGTTTTATTTTATGATATTTCAATCTCACGTTATGGACTTTGTGGTACATGACCATTTGTTAGATATTATCTATTTACATTTGTAACAAAATGGTGTTGTTTCTACTTTTTATAGTTGTATATATGTTGTTTTTATAGTGCATATTTATTGTATATATGTTGTTTATAAGTTGTATATATAATGTATATACATTGTATACATGTATAAGTTGTATTATTTATATGTTGTCTATATGTTGCATAAATGATGTATATATATTGTATACATATTGTTTATTTGTTGTATATATAATGTATATATGTTGTACACATGTTTATATCTTGTATATAAATGGTTTATTTGTTGTATATATAATGTATATACGTTGTATACATGTTTATATTTTTGTATATAGGTTGTTTATTTGTTGTATATATAATGTATATATGTTGTATACATGTTGTTTATATGTTGTATATATCTATTTAGTTAGCAACTCATAAAAATGAAACAATGCATGTATGTTCTTCATTCCTGTAAAAGATATTCAAATTTTAAATTATTTATATATAATTCTAATTAAACATAGTGTAAAGATGTCTCAAACTATTTTAACAACTTTAAACATCTATCCAGATAAGTTATACACATACTATAAACTATTATATGAGATATGTAATAAACTAACATTTGAAGCTGTAAAGTGGTGTTCTACTATCTGGTTTCCCATTGCGCACAAGAGAATGGATGATAGAAAAAAGCTTTCACGGAAGGTCGTTTGTAATGGAGCCTGGTTTACTTTAGATTGATTCAGTTAAGAGATCTGGTGTGGCTAGCAACCTTATTATCTCTACAATGCTTCCAAAACATGAGGACGAGTATTTATGCAATCCTGTCGGTACTATGGATCAATCTAAGATTGACTTAACGATGGTAAATTTCTCTTTTTTGCCATTTTTAGGTTGTACTTATCACTTATATATTCATCTTTTTGTAGGGGGTTGCAAAGGGTCGTGGTTGCCTTTGCCATGGGTAGATATCTTTACAAGCGACTTATTGCTGAGGAAATGGCACACCAAATTCGTCGAGAAAAATATTACAAGCTAAAAGCGATTTATGGCAAAAACTTATCACGACCTCACATCAGCTGAATACACTAAACAAGATCTTGAGAAAGTCAAGATGAACCTCGAAGCCACCAATAGTGAGCTTTTAGTACGTAACAACGGTCTTATTTCTGAATGCAGATCTCTCTAGGGGTCGCTCGAGGCTTTGAAAAATGAGAAACACGAGCGGCAAGGGGAGAAAGAGGACCTACTAAATGAGTTAAAAAGGTTCAATGCCTTGAAAGATGACCATAAGAAACTTCAAGAGGAATTGGAGCAAGTTAAAGTGGAAAAAGATAAGGAACTAAAGAAAATTTCAAGTCCCTTCTTGCTAAGAAGACAAAGTACTTTGTGCATGCTATTTCTTGCTCAGCTGAGGTTAGCGAACTTGATGAGAAGCTTGTTGCTGCCAATGCCTCTCTTGGAGCACTTAAGAAGAATCATGAGACCAAGAAGAAGACTTTAATTGAAAATGTTATTCGTGAATTTTGCCAATCCAATGAGTGTTATAGCATTAAAGCTAAGTATGGCATTAGCTTTCCCAAATTTGATTTATACAGGGCCCGTAAATATTCGGAGGAGGCTAACGGTGAGTAGTTTCCCGAGTTGATTTATACTTCAGAGATAGAAAATTCAGGTTTCATCGATTGGGTTGATTTGGGGTACGCTCCGGATGACGAGGATGTTGATACACACCTTGATACTTACTTGCATGATGATTTTGAGAATCTTTCTGGTCCTTGGGAGTTTTATGGAGAGCATAGAGTTTGTGCACGATATTCTTTACCTCAATATCCTAAAGGGCCTGCTAAGGAGTTAATGGCGGCGAAACCCATTCCTGATCTACCAGCCTTAGATGATCACATTGTTGCCTCCTCAAATGATCGTATTGCTACCTTGGATGATTTTGGATGAGGATAATTTGATGATTGAGGATCCAATTAAAGATTCCTATCTTCTTTAGCTCCCATTGCAGATCCTATTATCCTCAATGTTCCTGGGATGTCTGAAGGTACTGCTATTGAGACATTTCCAGCTTCAGGCTGCCCTCCTATGGATACTTAGAGATAGAGACTTTACTGTTAGTCATAGATATTACCTTTGTGATATTTTTGGATGTTTCTGGTGCTTTGTTTGCATTTTTTTTACATTTGGATTTTTGCCTTTACATTTAAACGTTGACATTTATCATGTGTGTGGATCCCCAATCACTTAACCGAAATTCCTATTCGTGTCAAGTGATTTTTTTATTGTAGTATGTTGAACCAAGGGTGGTTAATATTTGGATCTCTTTGTTTTTTGATGATGAGAAAAATTGGGTTTGATACTTGAATGTTTAAGCATTGACGTACAAGCATAACTCGAGTTAGACATTCCTTAACTCGTGTTATCGAAGAGTCAAAGTCATACAGAAGGTGCAGAAAAATCAGACCATCAGGTGCGAAAATTCAACTCAAGTTACCTAAGTGCCAACTTGAGTTGTATAGGGTCTGGTCAACTCCAGTTACCCATGAAGAAAAGCTCAGTTATATAGGTGCTATGCAACTTGAGTTATATGTTATTCAACTCGAGTAAGATAGCTTTCCAAAGTCGATGTTCAAAAGCAACAACTCGAGTTAAGAGGAAGCCAACTCGAGTTAACCAACAACTACGCAACTCAAGTTATTATGAAGCCAACTCGAGTTAAATATTCTGGCATCAGAGGCATAAAATCAACTCGAGTTACATTATCTACAACTCAAAGAAATCAATGAAATAGGAAGCATGTGATTAAAGGCTAACTCGAGTTAGAAGTTGGATAACTCAAGTTATCATTGGAGACAAAATAATTATACCAAGGACTGACAAGATCAGAGTTCAAATGTCAAAATTCAGTGGTCCCAACGGTTATGTTTATGGTTTACTTGAGTTAGAGGTGTTGCCTACTCGAGTTAGAGCTGCAGAAATAATGATGTTCAAAATGGATAACTCGAGTTAGTGAAGTGCTTACTCAAGTTATACATAGTGTCAGAGCATTAAATGCAATCGCTGCTCTATCTCACAACGACTCTAATCAATTCTCCAACATCTCTTTCGACTTCCAAAGGTATACATAAATCCAAGAGACTTCAGAAACATAAGAACAATAATTTGCTATCATTTTGCAACATCATTAAGTCTTTTTGAGCTCACATTTGCAAATCATACATATTTCTCTTAAGAATGTATTTATACTTGCAAACTTGTTCTTGCTTGAGAGTGATAAGATTCATTTTCGTTCTTCCTTATAAGAGAAAATAATTGTAATAGGGAGAATAGTTTTCTTGTTTATCTTGAAAATAAGGGTTTTATTTGAGTGGTTTAATCTTGCACCTAAGAAGCAAGAATGTATAGAGGTTTCCTTCACCCATTGAAGTGGATTCAAAATCTCAAGGGGAAACTTTAGGAGTGGATGTAGGCCAAGAGAGTTGAACTACTATAAATATTGGTTTGATTTCTCTAACCCTTATCTCTCTACATTTATTATTTGTGTAAATTGGTTTATTGCTCTTACTTTGTTTTTAACTCATATTGATTATTGCAAAACATTTTTAAATTAGTTTTAAAGTTAGAAATTCCATTCATCTCCCTTCTTCTTGGATTGTCATTTCGGACCTACAATTGGTATCACAACTTAATCTCTTGATATTGGTTTCACAACCTAAGAGAAAAGATCCAAATGGCATCCATGAACAACTTGTCTAAATATGAAGGTTTGTCTGTTAACTGATCTCCTTTCTTTGATGGTAGTGACTACATTTATTGGAAGACAAGGATGATGGCATTGTTGAAATCGGAAAGCACAAATATTTGGGACATTGATGAAGAAGGACCATTTGTTCCTACTAAAGTTCTTAATGGTGAAACGGTCAACAAGCCAAAGGAAGAGTGGGATGATAATGATAGAAAGTGTGTCTCTTACAATCACAAAGCTATGTACATCCTCTTTTGTACACTTAGTAGAGACCAATTCAACAAGGTGCAACAATGTCAAGATGCTCATGAGATTTGGCATACTCTTGAGGTGACTTATGAAGGAACCAAACAAGTGAAAGAGAACAAAGTGTCTTTACTTGTTCATAAATATGAGCTCTTCAAGATGAAGCCGGGTGAATAAAGTCAAGCCATGTTCGATAGATTCAATGATATTATAAATGGCCTCAAAACTTTATGGAAGACATATACTCATTCCAAACTGGTGAGGAAGCTTCATAGATCATTGCCAAAACATTAGGCTTCAATCAAAAATACAATTCAATAAGCTAAAGATCTCTTAACACTACCATTGGAGGATCTCATGGGTTCTTTGCTTTCTCATGAATTGAGCATGAAGGAAGAAGAAGAGGAAATAGATGAGAACAAAAAGAAGGAGAAGAGTATTGCACTTAATGCCTCAACTTGAAGGGCCAAAATTTCTAGTGATAGTGATGATGAAGAAGATGAAGAATTTGCTCTTCTTACTAGAAAATTCAAGATGCTCCTTAATAAGAAGAAGTTCTCCAAAAGGCCATACAAGAAATAAGGATCAAAAGACTTCTCCAATAAGAAGGAAAATGAAATCATTTGCTATGAATGCAAGAAGCCGGACCATATCAAATCTGAATGCCCTATCCTAAAGAAAGCTAACAAAAGATTCAAAAATAAGAGCAAGGCAATGGTGGCTACTTGGAGCGATAGCGATGATAGTTTGGATGATGATTATGATGTTGAAGAAATTGTCAACCTATATCTCATAGCACTTGAAGAAGAAGAAGAAGAAGAAGAAGAAGAAGAAGAAGAAGAAGAAGAAGAAGAAGAAGAAGAAGAAGAAGAAGAAGAAGAAAAAGAAGAAGAAGAAGATAATGAGGAGAATTAGGTAAGTGATTCCTACACTTATGAAGAATTAAATGAAAAATTTGAATCATTGCATGATGAATTTAAGAAGCTTGAGATTAAGAATGT
>CAODLS010538813.1:0-24935 GCA_948243855.1 Flueggea neowawraea
CCATAATGCAATATTCTCATTAGCGGATCCAATTCATATACCTTGTTTCAAACTTTGTATCTATGAACTCTGATAGATATTCCATATCCATGACCCGTAGAACATGATCATCGCACATAGCTTCACACTAGTCTTAGTTTATTTCCACTCATGTGGTTATAATCGACTAGGGATGTTTGGAAAGAAATTCTTTATCACTTCCAGGTTCTACTATCAAGGTCCTCAACCTTGATAACTCAAGTGATGAATATTCATTCATGGACATTTTATCAATCATATATGCACAGAAAATAAATGAATGATAAAACTAATGCCTCATATTTTTATTTCCAAAATAAAAGGTACATATACAATGAATTGGAGCTAGGCTTACACTAACACATGAAAGGACAACCATGTATTGCATTTCAAGACACCTCTAACAAGCTAAGATGTCAAATATACATTCACCAACTTGAGGGGAGTTTTAAATGGTGCAAAGATCAAGTGATTCTAAGAGATTGATGTGATTTATGATTTGTTGGGATTTGGCTTAGTTGTATACTAATTTTGAAGGGACTAATTTTATATTGACATTATTACCATGTTTGCTAAGATCAGTCATGCATATATTCTCATGTATGTAAATCGTTTTAAAACAAAAAAAAAAAACTGAAAGTCATAGTTCTATGATTCTAAAGGCTAACGAAAAATCAAGTCCTCCCCTTAACCATAAGCAGTACACTATCAAAAAAACAATCTTGAAGCATAGGAAAATCTGTCAAGCCATGACATGAGTCTAAATGATTGCAAGAAATCAACACCTCACCAAAATTTCATGAAAAAAAAATTTCAAAACTATTAAGATGTAGTGTGAATCTATAAGTTTGTAAGAGATCAATATCTCACTATGTATGTAATGATTACAACAATTGGTAAGGCTAATATGAATAGAAAAGTTTGTGAAAAATTAAGCTCTCAACAAATATATGCAGTGAAAACTAAAATGTAAGCAGAAATGCTTGCGAGAAATTGGGTCATCATGTGATTAAGATGTGTGATGAGTAGAAAAGCTTGCAGGACACCAACTTCTCACTATAAATGCATGTTGTAAAAAATAACTAGGTTGTGATGTACAATGAAGCATATAATATGTGGGAAACTATGCATTTATTATTTAAACATGCAGTTGAAAGACAAATGTTGTAAGAACTACAATCCAACTTGAAGCCTGCAAGAAACCAGAAATTGCAATAAAAATTGAAGTATGTAGCGGGCTGTAACATCTCGCTCGTTCTGATTAAATTCTGTGAAGCATTCCGTCCAATTCCGATCTGATCCTTAGGTGCTTGGGATTATGATTAGGTTTTTTATGATGGTTAATGAATGTATTTTTAAGAGTTTAAATGTTGTTGAGCCCCCGGAATGATTTGATGCGTGTCCTGAAGGATAGGAAGTTAAGGAATGTTATCTGGCACATATAACATACGTTGTGCAAGGGAATACGTACGTTATCTGGAAATGATAATCAACGTACGTTATTATTTGGGAAGAAGTCCGTTAAGCTTGGATAACCTACGTTAGCTTCAAAATAACGTACTTTAGCTTCAAAATGATGTACGTTAAAGCTAAGTTTTGCATAACAGAAGCTATAGGACGCATGTTTTAGCATCACAATGTACATTAAGGTTGGGATAACTATGTTATGACCCCAAGACATACGATATGTCTAGAATAACATACGTTACACTTGGTAAATCAGTGAAACAATGCTTTTCAATCTGTGGCTCTTTGAAAACCCCAAATGGTGTATTCAGGTGCGTGGGTGACGGTTTGGATTTTGCTTCTTTATATTCAAATGTGAGTTATAGGATGCTAGATCATGATGGATTAAGGTTAGAATCACATGGATTTAGCTTGGGTTTTGGAGATTTGATGATTTCTTCAATGGGTTAGGGTTTGATACAAATTTTTTAGGATTTTTTATGATTTTAAGTTTATTCGGTGAAATTGATTATAGATTATGTATTGGAAATGATCTAGGTGATTGAGAACGTTGGATGTCAGTTTGTACGAATTTTGTGGCATTTTTGAATAAATTTCTGTTGCAAGGACTAGATTAGAAATTTTATAGAGTTTTAGGTATGATTTGCAATTTTGAATAATTTGGGAACTGATTTGTAATTTTTGGAAAGTTTAGTGAGTAATTTGTAATTTTCCAAAAGGTCAACGACTAATCTGTAATTTGCTAAGGTCTTGGTTACTAAAGTATAATTCTGCAAAAGTTGAGGGACTAGAGCGCAATTTTTTGAAATTTCGATTTTCAACCAGAGTGTTAGATCTTTGATCGCAATAGGATTTTTGTCAACGTTGAGGGTGTGGGTCTGCATCTGCATATTATGCATTTGGTATAACCACATTTTGACTTTGCCTTGATTATGTCTGTTTTGGCTTCCTGTTCTTGCTGAGGTGACCAGCCACTGACCAGTGGTGCTTAACTAGGCCTTCAGGCTCTGGACATCAAGGTGAGTGAGATGTCATCTCTAGACACATATGTTGTGTCTTTCTGAATCTATGTTGTTTTTTATGTGTTTGGACTTATATCTATAATCTGACTAATTAATGGTTGGTAATTTCCTAAAACCTGATTATGTGAATATTCTAAAACAATAAATCTGTCTTTGGAAAAATTATTACACATATGTTTTCTGTAATTAATCGTCTGATTTGCATGCCTGTCTGCTCTTTATGTTATAATACATTATCCTAATAGGGGACACCTAGCTACAAGGTAGCGTAACCTTTGGTGTACCATTGCTCTGTCAAGGCCCTAGTTACAAGGATGAATTGGTGACTGTGTGTCTGGCCAATCACACGTAATTTATTGTCCGGTGGCACTAGTTGACATTTATGTTTCCGTCTGTTACACTCTGTTTCTGGTCTCATCTGTTATATTATATTTGATTTATTTAGTGCGCCTAACTACACGTTGTCTACTTTGTTTAAGAACTATTTTCGAAAGGATTTTCAAATAGTATTATCTACGTAATTTGTATATGTATATTATATAAGTATATTTGTATGTGGTATTTTTGAAAATATTTTCAAAACCATTTATGTGAGCCTCAGAGGCGATTTAGAGTGTTGTCTCTTACTGAGTTTTACTCACCCCCTCCTTTAACATTCAAGTATTCATTTTGATTTCAGCAATCGTCTGACATCTCGAACTCAGCGAGCGTCATTGCTTTGGTTAGTTGATGCCCTTGTGGTCAGGCTCTTTGTTTTTATATATCTTAGAGCTCCACACCAGGATACTAGTGGGTTATTGGATATATTTTGTATTTTGGATATTCAGTTTTACTCTCACATGATTTATACTTATTTTTTATATTATGATATTATTTTGTTATACTTTTATCTATTTTCATATATATATATATATATATATATATATATATATAATTTTGACGATATATATAAATGTCTTATATTTTATATACTTTGTTTAATAAATGTTTTAAATGAATAAGTTTGATAGAATATCCAATTCTCCGAGGCTTGTGTGAGATGGGTCGTGCTTCTAGTTCGGTTTGCCTCATGCGCCGATCATGGTCCGATCTCAGGTCGTGACATGGATCATGAAGCCTACGGTAAATCGGGCGCTCATTATTACCACATGCAATCAACAACTAAGCTGTTATGATGTGCACTTTGAGCATGAAGGCCGCAGGAAACCAAGTGCTAACTTTTCACACATGCATCAAAAAATTGAAAGTTGGGATGATGTACAATAGAGCATTAAGCCTATTGGAAACTAGCTTCCTATCTCAACTTATGTAACAATAATTGCTATTAGTGGAGAGGTTTGCTTGTGAAAGATGGGTCCTTACTAGAACATAAATCAGTATGCCTTATTCAAATTCCGTTGTTGTAGGTTTGAGTTTTATGCTCATTCTAATGTATAACGTTTTGTTGAAAAATCCTTTCATTACATCATCTTCACATCATCGAGTTAGTAACTTTATAGACTACACTCCAAGGCGTGTTGTCTGTATTCTCTGCTCCATCTTACGAGTTCTGCAATAGCAAATTCTCAGGGTCATGATCAAAGATGTTGACCTTTTTGTCACCAACAACTATTTTTGTGACACCCTTATAAAAATTATAGCACTAATATGAAGATTGTAATACCTCTTACCACAATTGTGAAACTAATCAACATTTCAAAAATTCACACATTTATATATAGGTACATATAAACACATATCATCAACTGTTCAAAATAGGCTTAGCAAATTTTTCGCATATAAAACTCAAAATATGAAATACACTCCCAATTATGCATGTGATATAACGGAAGCTAAGGACTCCAAGTCAAGCCAACCGAATTATTAATCATGATGTTGATCTTAAGCCATTTCTCAAAAGAACTTGGGCTCTTTACTGAAACAAGAAATAAGTATAGCAAATGTCATACAAACACATTCACAATACATTGATATGCCATAATTCACTTGTTCTTTTATTTATTTTTTTTGTTATAAACACCTTATTAAGTTAAGGAACCATTTTTCATGATCGTGTTAGTTTTTGTTTTTGATAGTTATTACCTATGAGATTTAAACTAGTTTTTGTTTTTGATAGTTATTACCTTTAAGATTTAAGCCCAAAATCTGACATATAAGTCCTTTGCATGCATTACAATTAAACATGTAGTGGTTTTGAAACCATTTGGTCGATTTGCATGAACTGTAGTTGTAAACTTTATTTTCCTTCACCATCTGTTCTTGAGCAAGAGGAGTCATAACAATCCTTTTAATTATCCAATGGATGTGCGTGTCAATAGTGATGAAGGCAGTATTAATTTCACCCAGGGGCACCGTTAAATGGAGCAACAGAAATTGATAGTGATTTCGTAACAGACGGATAGACAATTATCAAATTAAATGTTTAATTGCTTCTTTTTGTAAGTTCAAATACTTAAAAGTTATTATATTAAAATTATATGTCTAGGACCTCATCTTATAAAAAACTATATAATAGGACCTCGTCGGCTCCCAGGTCCCGTGACCCCCTTCCCTCCGTCCTACGTGTCAACATGTATCACCTATCATTGCACAAAGACTTAATCACCTATCACCAATAATTTCACATTGACATGTAAAACTATTATATGACTAATATACCATCAATTATATGTCATATCACAAGTAGAGGCATTTTTCAGCATTTGTCACAATATAGATCAATACTTATGTCTCTTGAGATTCTTGACTCCTATTTAAGCAAAAAATGTCTTCAAGACCGTTGGAAAAAGTTTGGAACCATTGGAATTGCATACGAACCCCATTGGAGATCAACCATGAAAGTATGTTGAGCTTGTCAGTCTTCATTGATCGACTACCAAGGCCATTAGTCGACTATCAGTCTTACATTTCACTTATATCCATATGGGGAGTCGACTACCAAGCTTCATCGGTAGACTACCAAGATTCATCGATCGATTACCAAGCTTTACTGGTCGACTACTAGCTTCAAGTATCTGCTAAATAACCGTTGCTTTTTAAAAACTTGACTTGTAAAACACAAAAAGGGTCTGATGAGTCAATTTTGGGTTAATCACAAATCTTGTCAACAACCATGATCTATTAGTCGACTACCAAGTTTTTCCTTTCATTAATCGACTTGACAACCATCCTTTCTTGTTTATTCTGCCTATTTGTTATTCGGCTACCAAGAGGTGTATGTCGACTACCAGCATCCCTGATCAATTTTAGCATGCAATAGTTGACTTCCAAGATTTGTGGATTTACTCTTAGAACCGAGATCATGACTTTCTCATCTCCAATATGATCCTGTTCATCTCTAATGTTTTGCTCATCGTTAAAATTAATTTTAGGATTTTGCAAAATAGTCCAACAAATTGGTTCAGCAAGTGAGAGTTCAATCTACTCATGATAACTAAAAATAAAGATTAAGGAGTTAAACCCCATTTTTAGGAATAAGCTTCAATCCCTTGCTCTCAATCATTAGGCTTTTGTTCTACAAGTCTCTGCGTAAAATGATCTTTAAAATTTCCCTCGAAAGCCCTTTAAACCCCTTAAAATATATTATATTTTTGTCCATGAAAAATCAAAATAAAAATATTTAAATATGTTGAAAATGGCTAAAACCGTAGAAACCCACAAATAAATTGACCAGAACTATTTTCCTCTCAAAACCGGAGAAACACATTCCGGTCAACCATTTGGTTTCGTGCAAGAACAAGACAACGAAAGCTGGATTGCTCGACTCTGCATTGTGGACAGACCCAATCTAGTTTACAAACCCGTTTTTTGTGTGAAACGGATAGTTTGGCCGAATTGGTCCATTTGAATTCGTCTTTACCAACGGCTAACTTTTTGTCCAAAATTCAAATATTTAATCGTGCAACTAATGGCAAAACTATTGGATGATCTTAAATCTACGTCATTGGTTTGTTGCACATGTGTAATTCTTTTCCCGTGTGCAGTTCAAGTGCTTTCTTCGTGAAAAAGTTTAAATGCATTCTTGGGTTTTGTCTTTTATATTTTTGAGTCTTTTTTCCATGTTTTGCTAGTCCTTTCACCAATTATTCCTGCACAACAAGTCCCAACAATTGAAGGGTAATTTTTGCACAATTTTGATGTACTCATATTTAACACAATTCATATATTTTCAAAGCACAAAATATGAGTATAACATACGCACATAACCCATACACTTTGAGGATGTCAAAAGATATGCAAGTGAAGGATCTTCTAGGCAATTTTAATCGAGTAATGCTAGATATATAAGGAGTAGGGGTTGAAATGATGATGAGGACTACATTATTATTCTTCTGTTGTGTTTATCGCCCACACACTTAAAACAATTTTATGGATACTATGATATATGGAAGAGAAAGTATTTTTTTTTCTTAAAGATGTATAGGATTTGATGCGGTATAAGGAATTGAAAGGAGGTTTCTAGTTCTAGGAAAGACGGTACAAAAGCTGATTTGATCATTCGCAAAGATGGGAACATGGAATAGAATGGTGGGAATTGCAGTAAATTGCACTCTAAGTGAAGAACTCGGTTAAGATGTATGTTCATATGCAACGTTTTGATGTTGTATTGCTTCAAAGAGTTTAATGTGTTGTATGTTATCTCATGATTAATATATTTTTAGCGTTTCTTGTTTAGGAAAAATATATTACATGATAATTGTTAGTATTTCTATTTTATTCTTATTAAATTTTCAATATGATTTTGGTTGTGATAGTCTTTCAAGAACTGTTATAACATAATAAGGCTGTATCATTCTAGGATTTTCACATCAAGTTTAGCATAAATTTTATTGCTTTGATATTGTGATATTATTTGTATTTTATCTAATAATGCATGTGAGTAAATTATCATTCGTATGAGACTGCTTTAGTACTTATGGTTATGCTGTTATTATAGGTTTGATTCTGATTGTTCGAGATTTAATTGTTATATTAGAATCATCTTTTTTTCTTTTTATAGGTTGTTTGTTGAGATATTGATTTATTCATTGTTCAAGATGTCGATTTCACATAGATGTTTCTAGTTATCCTTAGTATTTTCTTTTTGCACTGTGCCTAATGTCAGATATGGCCATATTTCTCATAAGAAAATTTCTTTTCCGGACAAAAAAAAATTGAGGACCGAACAAAAAACATACCACTCATTGGCGATCCATATTGTGCAAAATACCAAAGGGAAATAAAGCGGCATTTATTTCGATAACAAAATTCGCTACCAAAAAAACATGGGGACAAATTATATCTTGTTTTGTTGGTTCATCGGATTGCATTTTCGGACGCAATTATTTTATACTTGAATTGACCAGCAGGTTCGGTCATGTGCCTTGACTACATTCTCCAAGAAGGATTATTACGTTTCTTATTTTATTTTGTTGGTTGGACATAATAGTCAGTATACTGTAATTCAAACATCTAAAATGTAAATTAATATTTTTATATTTTATTTTTATTGGGCTATTTATAAATATACTGTTGATGTTTTCTTTTATAAGTCATTTTATTTTCTTCTACGGATAATCAAACTCTTAATCTCAATTCTTTGAATTTAAGGATCTGGACAATATATAAACCAGATATTATGTATACACACACATAATATATTAAAAATCAATTGAATTTAAAAAGAAAGAAAACAATATATATAATATACAAATATCTAATATAATATTATAACCCAATATACAATATACTACAAATATGATAAATATATCATAAACATATATGGTCTATTAAATTTATATAAAATAGGGAGGGATCTCCGAATCTCCCTTGGCTAAGTTCCTATCTTAAGTGTTAGTGTTGACTTCACAAACAATCAATTACAAATCTTCCGGTAATGTACCACAGAATTTAGATCTTCTGTATTGATGAAGTAAAACAAGTTATGTTCTCGTAAAAATAAGTTGAAACAATTCGGTGCTTAATCAGTGATCTGGGAATGTATTTCGTGGAAGCATATGAAGTGGTGAAGACGGGTAGCCAAATAGATTCACGTGGTCCTAGTGTTTGGTAGACCAAAAAACCGAGTACTGCTAGTATATAAAAAAAGCCACAGAAACCTTTTGCACTTACTCTAAAAAAATAAAACTAAGAAACATTATTGATCAACGCTTTTCCAATGTTGGGGTTTGGAACATTTTGTCTGTATATGAGGTTTTGGCTGTCACATCCCTTACTACTTGAAACAAAAAAAAAATAGTTAATGAAACTTAGCTTCGGTGACTTGATAGGAAATTACATAACTACTCATTAGAAATGAACCACACCAACTTAACGGCAAAGAATAGCATTGGAGTAATGCTTAATATCTTAAGTTTTTTTATACATATATATAAGTGCTTGAAATCTTAAATTAATATTTTTTTTCTCAACTCAAGACACTTTATTAAAATGCATGCATTTTAATTTACTATATGCATTTATTAAGTGCAGTTCTGTAAATTGTCAGATAATAACGAAACTAGAATTAATTAGTAGTGCTTGCCAAAATTTGGATCATCCATAATTTAATTATTAAAATAAAATTTATAAATTAAGTATTTGAGAAATAATAACTAACATTGATGCTTAAAAATTTAGTTCACAGTTATTACCTTAATTTATTGTTTAATTTTTACTGCCAAGTGTTAATAATAATATACTAAATAATAGAAGAGGGTGAATCATAATATTTTAAACTATTCTATGTAGTAAATTATGTACAAAATTTTACGTAAACAAAAAATGTTAGGGACATAATATTACAAAAATTTGAGTAATGAATGTATCAAATTTACTTATTGACATAGTATCTTTTAAAGAAAATTCTCATAAAGAATAATTAAGCAGATAAATAAACAAAAATTTGTACGTCAAGTTCTGGAATCAAATTTTATAGACAACTATAAAAGAAAAATTCCTAAAGAAAATAATTTTTTATGAATGTCTGGGTCCTCCGATTAACATTTGTCGTTTCGCACAGTTCTAGTCTTGCTGTCAAGAGTAATTAAGTTTAAGTTGAGACATAAAAAAAATGAAATTATTTCAACTTATGCTACATATATCACAAATTATGTTAATTGCTCTCGAGTTCACAACTTGGGAAAATATGTTTGTTTTAAACCATTCTTACCTTGCTCGAAATAGTGATCAACACAAAAAACAAAATGTTAAGGACCTGTTTAGTTGTGGAAAATTTTCACTTTTTTTAGAAAACTAAAAAATAGAATGGAAAAACAAAAAATTTGTTCATGCAACACTAAAATTTTCTATTATTTTTCTATGTTATTTTAGAAAACAAAAATAAAATAGAAAACAAAAAACAAAAACAAAAAATTATTTTCTTAACTAAATATAATCTACGCTCACTAATTAATGAATGACGTTAATAACAATAAGCTTACCTGTTATACCTTTAGCATTTGATGAATAAAAATTTCGAGAAATCTTTGGAATATATATTTCTTTTTATGTGATACTACAATTACGATATTGTCGAGATTTAACATGCATACCCGGGAAAGAAAAAGATCTCGTTTTTTTTGGTCAAGGAAAAAAAATCGAAGAATAGTTGTAAGTTGGTTCTTAAATAAGTTGCAGGCTATTTATTTTTTAAATTTTTTTTGCAAATTTATAACATTTTGTACTGAATTGAAGTAGTTCAATAGTTAAGTACACACCTAATATCACGAATTATTGACTCTAATCATGTTATGGGTGAAATAGTGGTTATTTCAAAAAATTATGGCAAGGCCTCCATCTTTATTTATCTCCAAAACTATTAAAAACAAAAACTTTTAGCATTTTTTTATAACTTGTCGCTTTTTATATAGAAAATGTAAAATTTGCGCTAATCAAATCAATATTGATTATCTTTAATAAGCCATAAATCAACATTAACTCATATTCAAAAAAAATCAACATAAAGTCTTTAGCAGGTCGAGGTACGCATATATTATAAGGAGTGGAAGCTGAAATTCACGTGCATACCGACCCCAAGCATTCCCAGAAAGCATCTATAAGAGGCAGTGCCACAAGTCCTAGTCTCAAACCAAAATTCCCACCACGTACTTTTACTAGAACATCCATACTGTATTCCCCACCATGGCTATTGACCCCACAATTCTTCGAGAAATAGGAGTCTCAATCCTCCTCTTCACCATCACCTACCTCCTCATGCGTTCCATTCTCAAAACGACACCGCGTCCCCTCCCACCTGGTCCGAAAGGATGGCCGATAATAGGCGCTCTTCCACTCCTTGGTTCCATGCCTCATGTCACGCTAGCCAACTTGGCTAAAAAATATGGTCCAGTCATGTATTTAAAAATGGGTACATGCGATATGGTGGTAGCATCAACACCGACCACAGCTCGAGCCTTCCTCAAAACCCTCGACCTGAACTTCTCGAACCGTCCTCCGAACGCCGGAGCCACCCATTTGGCCTATAACTCTCAGGACATGGTGTTCGCGGACTACGGTGCGCGATGGAAGTTGTTAAGAAAATTGAGTAACCTACACATGCTCGGGGGGAAAGCTTTGGAGGATTGGGCTCACGTTCGGAGCGTTGAGCTTGGTCACATGCTCCGAGCCATGTGCGAGGCCAGCTCGAAAGGGGAAGCAGTGGTGGTGCCAGAAATGTTGACATATGCCATGGCCAATATGATTGGTCAAATCATTCTTAGTCGGAGAGTGTTTGAGACAAAAGGGTTGGAGTCTAATGAGTTCAAGGATATGGTTGTTGAGTTAATGACTAGTGCCGGGTATTTCAATATTGGTGATTTTATTCCTTCCATTGCTTGGATGGATTTGCAAGGGATTGAGCGTGGAATGAAGAAGTTGCATCGGAGATTTGACGTTTTGTTAACGAAAATGATTGAGGAACATATGTCTACTACTCATCTACGCAAAGGGAAGCCTGATTTTCTTGATGTTATTATGGCCAACAGAGATAATTCTGAAGGAGAAAAACTTAGCATTACCAACATCAAGGCTCTTCTCTTGGTACGTTTCCATCATGAACTATTTTCATTCTTTTGTTTGTGCTTCCTTCTTAACCCTTTTTTTTTATAAAATAAATCTTTTGATACATATTGATTTCAAGGTTAGATGTCAACGACAAGATTGAATTTAATTAAGATTTTATCCAGAAAAATATTAAAGACACTTGGTCCGCGAAGATTTGTCACAAATATAGATATTTCTAAGCATGTAGACCCCTTTAAAAAAGGTTACCAATAATTTGAATTTCTTTTGTCCGGAAATTGCTGAAGTGGATACAATTACCACTTAAGAAAGATCTATAGTTAAATTAGAGTAGGACAACACGTTGTTTGATCAGCGGTAAAAAGAAATGAGACTATAGATAGTATTAAAGATAAAAGATCATTATTATCATCATTACAAATACATTAATTTAAATACTCTCCAATTTTAACTGCCAAATATATATATATATATATATATATTGAAAAAAAACATTAATACTTTATTCTCTAAGGTGGTCACCTAGTTTTTGTATAAAAGAAATAAATTTATTGTCTTGGAAAGCAAAAAGGAGATTTTGGCCTTTTCCTTTTACGTTGTAGTATTTCCCCCCTTCCCAAACACGCATTTACATATTTGATTTAACCACATATAAGATTGCTTTTTGATAAGTCACATATATTATTGTTCATTGTTGTGGAGTATCTAATTAGAAATAATTTTGTTACTTATTCAGGCTAAACAGCTGTCAAACAATCAATATATTACTTTTAACATCTAATTAAAAAAGGTTCATCGATTATTTTTTTCCTATTTATAGAGGATGCTATGTGTGTGTTTAAACATATGGGTTTTCAATTAAGCTTTTCCTAAAATATATTCATGTAAAGTAAATGCATATTGTATTTGTGTGAGACATTAAATTAAGCTGTACTGTATTTTCAATCTGCGACAAAAAAAAAGTTTATATATTTACTAAAGAAGCTTTATGTATAACTTTTTTCCTATTTGTAGAGATTATTTGCTAAAATATGAAGAAGATAAATTTATTGATTAATAACATACTTTATTTGTTGACTTATCAAAAATATTATTCTTTTTATCTGTGACAAAGACGTTTACGGCCTTGCATAATTTGAGGAATGAATCAATAAACTGTGTTATATATCTAACACTTCTTCACTGTTTAGTAACACGTCCTCAAAACAAAGGGTAACAAGTTGTGAATCCTCCCATATATAAAAATAATATAAGAATTTTTTTGATAGTTAAATAATATACGGATTATACTGGTAACATTGTTTTTTTTTTCTTTTTTCTTTTTTTTTTTATCTAATACGTAAGGGCAAACCTGTTAAAATATAATAATATAGGCTTCCTGAGAAAATTTAGTACGTGCAAATATTCTGCTTCTAGTACGTGCAAAGTATATCGTCAATTAAACATACTAATCCATTCATTTATGTTATATGGTCCACAAGTCAAATTCGACAAATTAAATATACATGACGTGATATTTATGATAATGTATGATTATAAAGTAAACTTAATCTAATCAAATATATAAATTATTGAGTAATGGAGTCATTTCTCACCAAATCTTATTTGCATAATTATAGTCCGGATTTGATGACCTCAGCCATTAGAGTGAAAGTAAACTCTTATGTACTGTGATAGTTCCCTTATGATTAAACAATTAAATGCCCGTCCTTTTACAAGGTTGGAATGGTAATATAGACAACAATCCATTATGCAATTGTCAATACATGACTTAGAAAAATGATCGTCCTAATGATCATTTCATATATATATATATATATATATATATAATGGTACGATTTTTGTCTGTCCTTGATGTTATAATTTTGAGTGGTGGCGAAAACATTTTAAATAGTGAAGTTTTCCATGTCCTTTGAACTCAATATTTTGATGGCTTATGTTTAATTAAATTTTAAGTATAAAAAAAACTACTTATTTATTATACTATTTTGTTGTCTTTGTTGAAGAATTTATTTACAGCTGGTACGGATACCTCGTCGAGTATAATAGAATGGTCAATGGCAGAGATGATAAAGAATCCAACCATAATGAAAAAAGCACATGACGAGATGGACAAAGTGATTGGCAGAAACAGGAGACTGGAAGAATCAGACATACCAAAACTCCCATACTTGCAAGCAATTTGCAAAGAGACATTTCGAAAACACCCTTCAACACCTTTGAACTTGCCAAGAGTTTCAACTCATGCATGCCAAGTCAATGGCTATTACATTCCAAAAAACACTAGACTTAGTGTCAACATTTGGGCTATAGGAAGAGATCCAGATGTGTGGGATAACCCACTTGAGTTTACACCTGAAAGATTCTTGACTGAAAAGTATGCAAAGATTGATCCAAGAGGGAATGACTTTGAGCTTATACCATTTGGAGCTGGTAGAAGGATTTGTGCTGGAACTAGGATGGGTATTGTGCTTGTTGAGTATATTTTGGGCTCTTTGGTTCACTCGTTTGATTGGAAGTTGCCAAATGGTGTTAATGAACTTAACATGGATGAGTCATTTGGGCTTGCTTTGCAGAAAGCTGTTCCACTTTCTGCTATTGTGAGCCCTCGTTTGGCTCCAAGTGCTTATGCTTCTTAAGTTGATTCGCTCTGGATCATTTGCTGGATATTGCTTCAAGTTTTTCTTGTAGTGTATTTTATTCAGTGTCATTTTCAGAGTGCTATCTTGTCTTGTATCAATAAGAAAAAACCAAGAAAATAAAACGTGTCTCCTTTCTCTTCGTTTTACGTGTTATTGGCAACCACTTACGTGCTATTTCAGATGTAACCCCACTTATATATATTCACAACCAGATGAGTTTTAAATCAATATTTTTATCATTCGATGTCTCATCCATTAGATCATAAAAAAATGATTTAGCAAAAAATTCGAAACTATAAATAGGAAACCTATGTCTCGCGTATAAAAAAATAACATGGCAAGAAAATTTTCTTGCATAATCCAAGATCAGAACACCATGGAAATAATAATCCAAACAATCTAAACTTTCTTCCTAAATTGGAGCATGTATACGGCAATTTCTCTGGACTGGCTCTAATGATAGAAGGGTTGGAATACTATTTGCAAGCCAATTGAGTTGGGTGGCCTTGGTGTAGGGTTTTGATGTACATTATCAGAGGTTTAACACAGTGGAAAAAAACAATTTTTCATCGAAAATCAACCAATATGCACTCACAAAAAATCACAATCAAAACATAATAACAAGGAACAAGATGTGTGCCGAATTTATACATTTTCCTTTGAGCTATGTGTGTCGAATTTTAAACACCAATAGAACATGTACCGAAACAAAGTTAAGGTACCTTTTCCCTCGCCTTGATGCCAATGAAAAAGACTGCGAATCGCTACTCCTCTCTATGTTCACACACACACAAAAACTAAATGGTTAAGGGGATGTACTAGCAACAACAAAATCTGTCCAAACAAAACTAGGGCATTCGGCTTTGACTCTAAGCAAAGAGAATTATGTCTCTTTGTTTAAGCTATAACCAGAGGTTATTATGGAGGCATAGAAGGAAAGGAAAAAGGTTTTTGCTTCTGTTTTTCTTTCTCAAATTCGTTTGGACCTAGAAGAGAAGAGAGTTGTGTTGGCCAAAGGGGTTACGGTTTCTTGCGTTTATAAAACCCTAAAGTCCTCATATATATTTAGTGTTTTTAGGCACTTAAAACACCACAATATCTGCTGGAATTAATCACAAAAAACCGGCCACATATCAGGCAAATGTAGTGTCTTAGTTTGACCAAACTACTTTAGGTTTTAAGAGTAATTTTCCAACACAACATCTTCCCTTCTTTTCTTCAATTAATATATGATAATTAAATCAATGTCCATGCCTAAATCCACATCCAATGTGGGCCTCCCATGTGGACCTCATATGACCCAAAATTATTTTATCTAATAAAATAAATGCTTCGGTAAAAAGACGGTTTTACCCTTAACCTAGTTTTTGATCGTGTGCAATCCTGTAGATCTATTCAATGTTGGCAATGGACCTTGGGCCCATAAATCATAGGCGGTCTCTAGCAAGACACTAAGATTACCCAAATTGAATAGATGTTAATTGGCATTAACAAGACCTGATGCAACCTTATACGATTATTTACCTCTCGATATCCTGATTAGCAAGGCATTGACCTAGTCATCCTTATTTATCGCTTAATCATTTTCTTGACTATTTGGTAAGATTGATTATGTCAAATAAATGATGTCTCTTATCATTTCATTTGGGTGTGTCCACGCACTACTCAATCTCTACCAATCAAGTGGTCGATGATAAATTCTCTCTTTACGAGAGGGGCAATCCCATCACTTCACTCATGTTTCTTTGCGAGACTCTCCGCATACCCAATCATACCCATACTTGTCAACCAGTTATAGCTACGTTAGGCGTATGTTAAAGTATACGACAAGTCACCAGAAACCCCATAGTAATTTTAGGTCTGAGGATTCCAATATAAGTATTGCATGAGAATGACTTGCCATAATGCAGTATTCTCATTAGCAGATCGAATCCAAATACCTTGTTCCAAACTTTGCATCTATGAATTCTGATAGATATTCCCTATCAATGACCCGTAGAACATGATCATTGTACAAAGCTTCATACTAGTCTTAGTTTATTTCCACTCCCGTGGTTATAATCGACTAGGGATGTTTATAATGAAATTATTTATCACTTCTAGGTTCTACTATCAAGGTCCTTAACCTTGATAACTCAAGTGCCGAATATTCATTCATGGATATTTTATCAACCATATATGCACAAAAAATAAATGAATGATAAAACTAATGCCTCATATTTTTTATTTCCAAAATAAAAGGTACATACAATGAATTGGGGCTAGGGCTTACACTAACACTTGGTTTATATCCATTGTCGATCCTTAACCAAGGTCTATTACATGAAGGATATGGAAGTTGAGGTATTGTCATCGCAACTCTCTTTGGTTCAAAGTTGTTGGCGCTAGTTCAAATTTTCTTCTTGGATGGATTTGGAAACGGTCAGACCTGCAATTCTTTCACCAATTTGAAGGGGTATTCAGAAAGCTTGTGTTGAGAATGAAGTTGTTTGGAATTGTTTCAAAAACAACTGCACTATGATTGTCAAAAATGGACCAAATACTCTGTTTTGGTTTGATTATTCGATTGGTGAGGAAACCCTTGGAAATCTGTTTCCTTCACTTTTTCGTTTGTGCATGCAGCCTCTTGTTTCTGTTCAACATTTCTTATAATGCTTTCGTGAGGCTGGCCGTCCATTATTCAACTCACCTCTTGTCAATGATGTGCTTTGATGGAAATTCGGTGATAAGATTTTTTAAGTTCAAACATATAGTAGACAGTTTCAGTTGAGGGACAACATTGCTATGGCCTTTCCTAATTTTCGGCTTGTTTGGAAATTGAATGTCAGTCCTCGCATTCAATTTTTTACTTGGCTCTCACTTTATGGTAAAGTACCTTCCAAAGAAAATTTATCCAGAGAACGATTATTGATGTTGCTCAATCTACTTGTGATCTATGCAATGTTATGGAGACTCAAGACCTCGTTCTCTATGATCGCCGATTTTCCAATCGAATTTGGTGCTCTGTTCTTTATTCCTTGGCCTTGCATCGGTTAAACCACTTTCTGCTCAGCAGTTTTTTGCTCAATGGAGAGGGCTTGTTGATGGGAACCATCGTAAACATTTTTGGAGTGCACTTGGACAGATTTGGCATGGGAAATATGGAAAACTCGCAATCGAAGAATTTTTAAGGGAGAGGAGACGATGGTTGAAGATATTATTTTCAACAGTATTATGCTTTGTTGTTTTTCTTTAAATGTAAGTACAGACATCTTACTATATCAGGATATGATTTGTATAGGTGTTTTGATACAGTTTTCATATGGGACAATGATGCACAGATTGTTTTTTGGTTAGATTGTATTATTCAATCTGTGGTGGTAGGCTGGTAGCCGATATGGCAGAGCATTCATCATGTGAAGGTCACTATGTAAAAGCTTGGTCGCTACTTTAGTGGATTTGGTCTTTATTTTTAATACAATTATTTACTTATCAAAAAAATTCTGCGAAGTCTTGCAAAATTTGCCCCCTAGAGTATCAACTATATCCTTTTTTTTTTTTTTTTTTGGTCGAAAGAGAAACATTGTATTCAATTCAACTTGTCCATATTACAAAGAGCTAAAGCCTAACAAAGAAATACAGCACTAATGATCAGAATGAGACGCCAAAAGACAAGGCGAGCAAATACAACACACAGATAACTAACAAAGCGCGCAAATAAAATCGATCATAACTGCTACCAAAAGCAAAAAGTTTAATATCACAACATAGTTCACCGAAGATAGTCTTTGCGTCTGTTGCTAAAGCGGAAGTGCAATTGGCCGGACTAACAGCAGCACAGCAGGCCGCATTCGTAGTCAGTAACCAAACCTCTACCCGGACAGAAACAAAAACTCCCGCAAATGAAAGCCATAGGGAACCCCCTTTGCCGCCGTCTCCATTGTCAACCACCAACAGACTATCGTTCCTCATCAAATCTTGACCCCCAACACCAAGACAGTTGTCCACCACCAGTTGCCCACCACCAGCAGTAAACACAACCAATAACCAGCCACCTTCGACTGCAACTACCACCAGTAGCCAACCACCGCCATCATCTACCACCAATAATGGACCACAAGCAGCATCAACAACAAAACCACCAAACCGCCCCCATTCCAACCAACTGCAACAGCAACAACAGAGAGAACAAAAGAGATTTTCATCCACCAGTAGCTTGCCACCAGCGCCATCCATCACCAACGTTCCTCCACCATCAGCCGCCGCACCAAAACCGTTGAGCACCACCCACATCTTCCAACACCAGCAGTGATACCGGATCTGGAAAAAACCGCCATATCTGGAAGAAACAAGTGGACAGCCACCGGGTTTGCAACCCACCACAACAAACCCACTATCAACCTAAAACGAAGTAGCACCCATGTTCCAAAAGAGGAACCAAAACAGAGGAGCCGAATAGCTTATTCTAAGACCAAACAACATAAATCAAACAACAACTTCACCCACCATGGGGAGGAGAAGTCTCACCCACATTGGAGAGGAGGAAAAGCCACTAAGCCGTTTGGTTGATTAGTGATCCATGGGAAAAGAAAGGAATTAAACAAGGGAATGGAATGAAAAAGAAAAGAATGAAAATACAATTTCTCTCTTATTATTTGGTTATATTTGCTAACAATGGAAAGGAAAATAGAATTTTCTCAATCAGTAGAATATATTTTTACTATCATACCCTTCCTCAATCAATTCAACTCTACATTGTTGCTGCCATCCATTGCAGACTTCCTATATGACAGGAAGATTCATTGGTTGCTGTGTTTGATGAATGTCATTTTGGAACTGGTTAATCTCTATATGCAGTGGAAGCCTTTGAATTACGTAAAGCTGCAGCTCCTCATTTGGGTGCATTCATGGCTGATCACACTTCGATTGTGCCTAATTCTTCTGTTTCTTTGTCAGAACATACTTTATCTATTGGACAAATAAAAAATGAATAACATCCAAAACAATTGAACAACTCCTCATCTGGGTGCATTCATGGCTAATCTCACTTGATCATGTGCCAACAAATGGAAACACAAACATAAAGAAACACAAACCAATCAAATAGAGCCACCAAAGCATCCTTTACTTTCCCTTCAAAAACAAACTGCATTGCCATGATTGATCAACTACACAGCTACACTGCACCTGCACAAAACTCGTCACCAAATACTTCACTACGAAATTCTCATCGCAATTGAACAAGCAAGTAATTAAATAAAAAAAGATTGCACTTCTCATTTACCTCACAGTCAAAATCACATTTTCATACCAAGCAAGCAACAAAATTCATTTATAAAAGGAAAAAAAAAAAGACATAGACTAACTATAATGATTAAAAGCTCATTCCTGAGGTAAACATTCATAGAGGACTTCATTACATCATCCATCAAAATTGTTGATGAACTTATAAACATATAAAATAACAATTAACAAAAGGGAAAATAATTTTTAAGTCCCTGAGGTATATTTTAATTAGTAGGTCGGTTCTAGTGTTTTTAGGATGTTACATATACGTCCCTGAAACTAGATTTTAATTGACAGAGTAAACAGAAGTGAAACTTTACAAAAATACCTTCTTAGTCATTCCAAACAGATTTTCATTTCTCTCTCACAACCCTGTCTCTCTCTCTCTCTCTCTCTCTTTTCTTCATCATTCCCCATCTTCTTCCTCATATCAATTCTTCTCATCACTCCTCCATCGACATTTCTCTCTTCTTCTCCATTCTTCTCATCAACTCATCAAAACCCACCTCAGCAAACTCCTGAAGATCACTCCAAAACCACCATTGACGTAAAAACTAAGGATGTTGATGACATTGAAGCATTGATGCAGTTCTGGGTTTATCAAACTATGGAGAAGGGGAAGGGGGTAGTGAGTGGTGTGAACGTGATAGTGGGTTTTGTGAGAGGGTTGTTGGGGTTAAAGGGCCTAAATCTAGAAAATAAGTGGAGAGGTTAGAGGGTTGAATTAGGTACTTTTTGAGTGAGAGAGAAGAAGGAAGTCAGTCTTTGAGAGTCTGCATCTGAACACGTGTTTTGGGATTTGTAGTGGTGAAAGTGGCGGTGGATGGGATGGTGGAGACGATGATGGCAGCTCTGGGTTTTAGGTACAATTGATAGATCTTGGGTTTTATTCATAGATATTGGTTTCTTCCCACAAAATTCTCTCCAATTTCAATTCAATCTCTCCCTAGATGGATTGAGAGGATGACGTCGTGTTGTTGACATTGCTTTTGTTGTTGAAGAACCCATATTGTTGTTGTTGTTGAAGAACTCACGTTGTTGTTGTTGCCATGTTTTTTGCACTGTCGTTTCCTCCGTGAACTATTGATCGAAGATGTGAAGGCCAAGGTTGGCTCAGGACATCTTTTTTATAGCTCAGCTTTGCCATTTTTTATTGCTTAGCATTCTCTCTGTGATATTCTGCCTTCTTGTGTTTCTTGATGGTGAATTTCAGATGGATATATTCGTGGTGTGCAAAATCATAGACACGAGCTATGAAAGCAAATTCATGGTGGTTGTTGCAATGTTGCTGTAGGTAGGTCCTCGCTTTGGAAATATCATCCAGTTCAATGGATTCTTCTAAACTGAGCAATGTCGACAAATTGTCTCATGAAGTTAAAGAAGTTAAAAGTGGGGTAAACAACAATGCCAGTATCCAGGATTTCTCTATGAGAAATAGTGTGTCCTAAGCAAATGATGTTATTGCCAGATTTTAGGTGTTAACAAGACATGCTGAGAACTTGAAATCTGCAGATACTTCAGTTCTGGAGATTTTTGTTGAGTTCTGATGTTCCCATTGATGCTTCAATTTTGAGTTAAGTATTCAATCTCTGTCAATATGTGAATGGTTAATGATATATTTTAATTCTGAATGATATGTACAGATTGTGGAACATGAACTTTCAGTTTCATGGTCTAATAAAAGGAGATGATATAGAGATATTATTTCAGTAGCTTTGAAATTGCTTTGAATTTGAAATTGTTGCAGGTACTTCTTACTATAAATCTGAAATTTTTGAATATGCAGATGAAATTGCTTCGTACCGTAAGAAAAGGAAATTAGGGTTTTAGGAACATTTTTGTCTTTAAAATTTTGTTCAAACAAAAAAATTGGACACATCAACAATCTATTAACGGACCACTAATAGAAGGACTAAAATGTAACCCACTTTTTCACTTCAAGGACGTGTATACGACATCTTAAAAACACGAGGACTGACCATTCACAATTAGGGTATACCTCATGGACTTAAAAATTATTTTCCCTTAACATAATTGAATTAAAAAATGAAAGATTATCACAATGCCATAACCAAGAAACAGAGAAGGAAGAGAGATGACCACAATTATATAGGAGGGATCTGAATTGATCAATTCATGTAGTTTTAGAATCTAGATCGTCAATGGCTAGCTTTGTTTTATCAGGATGTGGCATTACACCTATGCCAGGAATCAACTTTCAACTCAGAACTAGTTTGACCCCAAGAAACATTCTTTTCAAGCTTATATAACACATAAGAAGAAAAATGAATATACAGAAACAACCCATCAAAAATAACACAGAATGAAAAAATAATGAAAGAAAAAAATGAATCAGAACATAAATAGAAGCATATGCGATGTTGATAAAGAAGAAGAAAGCTCTTTTACTGGTTGTAGTGGTGAAATATCAAAACTTTGCCTGGAAAAAGTGTAAAGTAGCAAGCAAGCAATGCCCTATTTTTTTTGGCACCAACGAATGCAAAGGCTAATTGGAAGGAGAGGTATGTTCTCTTTTATATAGAGTAAGACGGCAATTTTGTAATTTCAATATTTGGTGCATATTATTCTCTCATTTCCCTTCTTTTCTCTTCAAATCGGTAAGAAACGAAAGTCATGCAAGGTGGGAAATGGGGAAATCTGATTTCTATTCCTTTCTCCTCTTCTCCTTCCTCTAATTACTGTCCAATCAAAGAAAATAAGGGAAATCAAATTTCCTTTCCATTCTTTTCCATCCAATTCTCATGAAACAAATAAGGGCAAAAAAAAAAAAGAAAAAGAGCAAGACTAAGGTTTGGGAGAGAGAGTGATGAACGCATATTTATACGTATTTATGTGCATTAATTCATATTGTTTTGAATACGAATTGAGAGTTTGTCATTAGTTTTGGTACTTCTAAGCTTTATATTGTGTTTTTTCAGGTTAATTGATGATGTCTTGATGAATCAAATGAAAATAAGTCGAAACAGGGCTTGAACGATGACATTTGAGGCATTGGGAGTGAGACACGGCCTTGGAATGACAAGACACGTCCGTGGGAGACTTGAGGAAGCAAATTCGTGACACAACTGAGCATCCACAGACAGAAATGAACAAGCAAGGTCGTGAACAAGGCCGTAAAATCCACTGGAACTTAGAAACCAAGGGACACATACAACACTTGTTGGACGCAGTCAGAAGGGCTTCGGACACAGACACAATCCCATGTTCGTGTAGTTTCAAGCCATGGAGCATTCAAGACACATACAACAATGAATTGCACGGACAAATGGGCATAGGACACGGACAGAAACTGTGTCCGTGTCTTATATACAAGCCGCGAATTTCTCTATTTTTTGAAGCACACAGACGGGAGCCGGCTTTGCCCGTGTCTTATCTCAGACACCCTAAATCGCCTATTTAAGTGGGTTTGGACATTCATTCAAAGGGAGCCGACTTTGGGAGAGAAAATACATTCTTTAGAGGCCAGACAACATGGGAGTGAAGGAGAACATCATTAGGCATCAGGAATGAAGGGATTTCGCAAGGAATTGGATGATTCAATAATGGTTTTTCCTTCTCTCTCTAGATTTCTCTTTAATCTTGTTGTATATCTCTGTATTGTTATGAACTAATTATATTGTGTACCTAGATGTGATGAGCCTTAGGTAGATTATGCGAAGTTGAATTGTGTTATTCATTCAATTGATTTATGGATTGCAACTCAATTATGATTTATAATGCGTATTGTTGAATTGATTGTTGCTTGCTTTTCGATTCCAATATTGTTTCGTGCATGTGCAATCGAGAGATTCTGTGTGTAATTGAGTGTTCATAATTGAGAGGAGTTACATGCAAATGTAGAGATAGGTCGACATAAATCCTCCGTATTAGGGTCAAACCTAATAGTGAAATTCATAGAGCAGAGTATTAAAGCAACAATAGGGGTTTTAATTAGGAAGAGATTCCGATTAATCAACCTAGTCGTTAGGCGTTAACTAACTCGAGAGAGAGGTTAATACACTTTAGGAATTTCGACGGTCCAATTGACTGAATGATTGTTTATTCTATCGTTTAATTTGAGTATTGTTCTTATTTATTTTATAGATTTGAAATCATTTATTTTGCCGGCTAGATAATAGAGAAAGGGTGAGTAACTAATAATCGCAGTCTCTATGGGATACGACACTCAGTACTCAAGGGTCCACTGGCTATAGGCGATAGGTACACTTGCCTTAATCTTTAGGTGTAGGCCTTCGACACACCAAGTTTTTGGCACCGTTGTTGGGGACTAGAATATTATGAAAGCTAACACTTTGTTAATCTAGCCAACTTTTATTTTATTTTCTTTTAGTTCGTTATTTTTGTTTCTTTTGTTTTGTTTATTTATTTTTGTGCATTGGTTTTGTTTTCGTATTTCATTGTGCCTTTTCGTACTTTTATTTTGTCTGTCTGTTCGGGATTACGCTTTGGTTTGTTTTGTCTGTTTTCCTCAGGATTTTTTTAGTATATGACCAGAGGAAATTCTTCTGGGTTAATTGAGGCTGACCTTGAGATTGAGAGGACAACTCTTCAGAACCTCAGAAATAGACTTCGGTAGAGGGAAGAGGAGATTGATATGGAAAGGGGCGCGATGGAGGGTAATGAGCAGATGTAGAGAGAACAGCCTCCTGGCAGAGTTGTTCAGGAAAATTCGACATTTTAGCCGATTACTATGTCAGACTATGCAAGACCGAATTTGATGGGGACAGAGTCTAGCATAGTGAGACCAGCGGTGGTGGCCAACAATTTTGGAATCAAGCCCAACATTATTCAAATGGTGCAGCAGTTGGTGCAGTTCGATGGGTTGCAAGACGAGGACCTGAATGCTCATTTGGCAAATTTTCTTGAAATTTGTGATACATTCAAGATTAATGTTGCCTCGAGTGATGCAATAAGGTTGAGGTTATTTCCCTTCTCATTAAAAGGAATAGCAAAGAAGTGGTTGAATTCTTTACCGATGGGTTCGATTACTACATGGGATCAGATGGCAAAGAAGTTCTTACTGAAATACTTCCCACCTGGCAAGACTGCCAAGCTGAGGAACGACATCTCGTCTTATGCACAGACTGAGTCTGAGTCTCTCCATGATACATTAGAGAGGGTCAAAGAGTTGTTGAAGAGATGTCCGCATCATGGGTTACTAATTTGGCTCCAAGTTCAAACATTTTATAATGGTTTAAATCACAACACTCGACAGATGATTGATGTTGCAGCAGGAGGTATCCTGAATAACAAGACACCAGAGGCTGCGCAGGAATTGATTGAGGAAATGGCTATGAACAATTATGAGTGGCACTCAGCACATTCTAAGCCAGCTAAACCAGCAGGGGTGTTTGGTGTGGATGTAGTGACAACATTGGCCATTCAAGTGGAGGCTGTGAGCAAGAAAATGCATGGGTTCTCTTGAGCACAGAAAGTAACCTATGTTGATGGTCAAGGGACTTAGGATGACATGGAAGAGGTGAGCTATGTGAATAATGCT
>CAODLS010538872.1:0-13121 GCA_948243855.1 Flueggea neowawraea
TCTCCTTCTACTGGTTCTGCCAAAAGAGAGAGAATATTGGTAATATGTTTTTGCAGATAGGATAACTGATAAGCCTCTTCATCTGCCTGTGAAGGCATAAACCTTCTGCTGTTGCTGCGTACAAGCTGCAATTGGATGAAACTAAATTTAAGTAAATTCAACTGAAATTCCTCGATAAACAAAAGCACCAATTACCATTATGGTAAGCATCATCAAGACCTTAAACCAAGTACAAGAGTTCGATAAAAAATAAAAGCTAATACACTAAAAGCAATACAAACCCACATGATCATTGTAAAAGTGAAGGAACGCTGCATAAAATGCTAATAATCCATTCAACACAATTTCAAAACAAAAAATCAATTGTCCACAACAGATCCATAATATCAGAAAGCATCGGAAAAATATGTGCATCCCCCAAACAATCCAACTTAAATTCGGCAATGCATCATAACGTGTTTGTCAACTACAAAATAAAAATGTCAAAACGTCCAGCTGAGTTAATACAACGACGAAAAGCCAACCACAAATAGCATTGTCGCTTCACATTGCAACGAGAAAACCATATTAATATATCCTCAATTCCGCATAACCAAATCAAAAAGATAATCAGTTACAAGCCCGAATTCACAACATTTCCGGAAGCACCAAAACAATCACCTGTAGCGGCGACAAAGCCGACAGGTACCCATCGAAAGCCGACGTGGACGGCCACACATCAGCCACAGCGGCAGAATCCTTATGCGACCTCGGCAACAGTTTCTTATATGACTGAATATACAAAAAAAGAATTAGATCACGCAAATCCGCCCCCACAGAGTCAATGTGATCGGGTCGAGCCTTCACGATAGGATCGGAATCGGAGTGCAGGACCGAAGCGAGAGTATCAAGAACCAGCATGGCATGGTCGGCGGAGATCTGGAGCGAGTCGGCAAGAGCAGCCGAGTCAACCCGAGGACACGAGGCGAGTCGCTGCTTGAGTTGAGTTAGGGTTTGCGTGGGGTCAGCGAAGATTAGCTTTGGAAACGGCAGGAGTCCATGCTCGAACGGTTCGCGGCGGGGGCGGATCGGTTTAGGAACGGGGTCTGGGATAGGGTTGGGGTCGCTGGTTGAAGTCGAGGGTGGCTCCGCCGAGTCTGACATGGCAATAGCGAGAGAGTTTTCTTGCGTTGTTTGGATCTTCGAGAAGAGAAATGAAGGTATGTGAATATGGGGGTGGTGGTCGTGGTGGTGGAGAGAAGGGGGAGTGAGGAGGTGTGACACGGTGCGGGAGGGTGTACGGAAATAATGACGTGGAAGAATATAATTGGACTGGAGGAGGGATGGAGGTGTGACGTGTAATAAGGTAGTCAGGGGAACACGAGAGTGTACTTTTTTTGGTATCGAAAGATTTATGATTAGTGTTTTGTTGTGTAATTAAATAATAATATGTAGCATTATCCTTCTAATGGGGAATTTAAAAACGTACTTTCCACTTCTGCTTCCTATAAAGCTGCTTCATCCACTCTCTGGTTTTTCCTTTTAATTCTTTTTATGCTTCGGATTTTTTGTTTCTGTGGTAGATCTATAATTATACTTTTTTACATATTATCTCAAAGAGAAGTGCACGCGAGAAAATGTAAATAGCATCTCCCTAACTCGGAAATCATCTCGGTGTAACAAAAATGATGGATAAATTATGCCATAACTGCACATAAAAACCACTAATTTATTTTCGTACCTAGAACTGATTACAATTACATTGTTACCCAATATATAATTACAGCATAACACATTTGATACAGTTTTATCTTATCGTATTTATATCTAATATCTTGGGGAAAAAAACGTATTTCTATCTAATATAATCATGAGATATATATAAATGACTTTTTTTTTCTTTTTTGATTGAACTTTCCGAGATGTCTTGCATCCACCAAGGAAGCCCAACCTACTGCTCTAGCAGCTCACAGCTATAAATGACCTAATATGATTAGTGGTTTTTACGTGGTACACCAGAAAAATTTTGCAATATTTCTTTTACACGGTCAACTTTTGGATATTACAAATACACTTTATAATTTTCGCCCGGACGGTGTCACTTTTCAAATTCATAGTGTTTATTTTAGCGTTTTATTTATATGTTGTTGGTATGTTGTTTATATGTTGGTATATTATTAATGCTTTTTGTACTTTGCAAATAAAAATGTTCTGTTTATATATTGTTTAAATGTTATTTATATCTTTTGTTTATATGTTTTTTTTCTACATGTTGTTTAAATATTATTTTAAACAAAGACCGTGAATCTGTAATATTAATTTAGTGAATCGAGCATTTAAAATTTAAAAATCTGCGATATAAGGTTGTAATTTCTGATATTAAACTCCGTGTATCTGAAAATGTCGCATATGATTAGTATAAATAAGCACAAATAATCACTCGAATAATATAGAAGAGGAAATATTGTGGGCTGTGGTCCAGACACTATTTGAGGAACAGATGGCCGCGTGGAGCAGTTGTTTTTCATTCACAGATCCAAACATTGCTTTCAAGAAGTTGGACATTCAAGCCTCCTCTTGTTTATGCAAACCATGCGAATTATTGACATTCTTTTTAGTATTTATATTCAATTTGGAAGTGCTAACATATATAGTGCCTTTCAACTAGCTGATATACGGTGAAACTATAGTATTGCCTGTTTAGAATGTATAAAATTTAGCTAATAATATATACTAAATAACAAGTTTTTAAATAGTAAAAACGTGGAAACTGATATACTTTTTCAATAAAAATATATACTATATGTTAAATATTAAAACATGTTAAATGCTACCTCAGCCAAACGAACCCATATGACAAAATCATTGTATTTTATTAAATAATTTCGTTACTGGAAAGTCATATATTATTTCCTATTATTCGCTCTACATGCTATCAAGCAAAGTTAAAAGACGTCCGGTTCTTTCCTTTTTTTTATTTTGTTTATTAAACTATTTCATTTTCCCTGATTTCTATCTTCAAAAAAAAAAACCTTTGTTCCTCTCATTCCTTTCAACTTTCTCATTTATATTTGAGCAATCTGATTGATTTGTTAATGAAGCTTTTTATGGGTTTTTTCTTTTTTGGCCAAAGTGAAAGTGTGTGTCGGCTGGAGAAGAGTTTGTATGTGTGTGGATTTTCTCTCACACTGAAGAAGAGAAGAGTTTAACATATATTTAAATATTAGTGGACTCTTAATCATTCAAGTTGGATAGACTAAGAAATAATAGGTTGAACTTTAAATAATATATTTAAAGTCAAAGATGGACTTTGAACACTTGGGACATCAATGATAATAGAAGTCAAGCCCAAATAGAAATTAAATATTTGTAGTTAATTTTTCAGTCCCTATTTTCATAAATATTTTTCATTTATGTCTAAAAGACATGTCTTGTCGTTTACAGTTATTTTTAACTGTCTTTTCAAACATTCTTCTTGCATCTCTTTGTCCTTTATAAGTAAAGATATTCTCAACAGTAATTTGTTACTTGCAATTAACAAATTAAAAGTTTTATTGTATCCTAAAAATATATTTATAGATTCCTAATTGTCTTAATAGTTGGGACAGATAAACACTTAAAAAAAAATGTTCATACATGCCTCAAAAGCCTACAAATAGATTTCCCACACCAAATTTTTCTAACACGACCTCTCGCAATTTTGCTCCCATCTTACCATGCGGGCCAAGATCGTGCTTCGTGCCTTTACAAATAAGCCGTAATATTAAAAATTACCCACAAAAAAAGAATTAAAATTAAGAGATTATTAGCTTATTCACCTCAAACTTTTGTAGGTTTTATTTTCTTTAATATTTTCATTTATTTGATTATAAAGAGTTTTAATTTACTATAAATTTTTTAATGAATTTGTAGTCTATTAATACTAGAGTTGTCTCTAACATTATAAGGTCAAAAATTCGGTATGTTATAAAAGGAAATAAAATAAATTATAAAAAAGCAAGACTACTCCCCTTGAGTATGAACTTCAATCAACGTCCACCTATTTGAAAATTTAATTTTTTCACCAAATACTTAAAAAATTAAATTGAAATAGACCTCAAGAGTGAGAAACATCTCCCTTGAGTAATTACAAAAATGTTTAGATCAGCCAATAAATGAGAGTCGAAAACACGTAAATGTGGCCATAATATATGCAAGGTCAAATGGGATTCATGAAAGAGATTGTGCAACAATATTTGAAGAGCTTATATTGATAGTGAAAGCAATCAACGAAAATATAAACAAAGTGTATAAAGGAAATGATACCGATAGCTATTGTTGAACCCACCAAACCTAACTTTACCTTTCCCAACACAGCCCCATCTATCACATGTCTATATATTCATCCATCCTTCAATCCTTACATTCGAAGGGTGAGAGTGTGTTTTTTTTTTATTTTAAAGGGTATTTTTATATATATAAAAAAATATCTTAAAATTTAAAGAGTGAAAATAAAAATTATCATTAATGACACTCTTCAAATTTTAATATTTTATTTGTAAAGTAAATTAAAAATTAGAATAATAGTTGGTATCACAATTGTGATACATCTCAAACTTTAAAAAATAACAAAAGTAGCAATGAAACTCATCTAATATTTCATAATAATATAGTTTTGTTATCAAGAAGACTACTTTCATAACATATTCACAAAGTTTTGTGGTTCACTAGTGCCATTATTATAATTCCTATGTAAAAACGTAATAATGAACACAAATTAAAATTTTGTGAGATCAATATGTTTTGAAAGCAACAATTGTGGAAAGCGGACTGGGGTAACGTATATCATAAAAAACAAAATCTTATATGTAAAACTTTAAGGGCAGGAAACAAGTTTTGAAAACTGTTGTATAACCTTAACTAGTTACAACGTCATAGTTCTCATCGTATGTTGGTCGCACAACCCATTTGTTGTATGACAAATTAGATCTCGAGCTTGATGAATACAGTGTATTCATTGAATACCATGATGGTTATATCCTGTTATGTGCAAGTAAGAGATATTAGAAAACGAGTCCACCCATGACGGATCATAGGTGGAACCCGAACCCAAATTGGTTCGATATCCAATCGAATTGAGCACTAAATGAGTTTTAGTTAATCCATTCTCACATGAATTTGGATATGAGCTCTTAATTGGTTAGGAGAACCAAAATCCCTGTCATTATAAAAGACTGACATACAACCCTAATCAAATAAAAGTTAATGGTGTTTTACAAAAAAACATGTGAAGAGCTCTCTCTCCCTCTTTAGTTGTGTCATCAACCTTCAAGAAGAAAACAAGGAGATTTTTCTTTTTTGCATACTAGATTATCTTGTGTGAGATTCTTCTGGTGGTTTTTAGGTTGTAGGTACATTCCACGCTCCCGTCACTTATGTGATCGTGGTTCATGGTGACTAGCAACAACTCGTTTCCTAGTTCATCGAATCAATTATGTTCCTCTGCACATTTTGAGATAGACATTTTATCACTTGTTTAATTATTCATTAATTATATTTATTTATTCCATTTTGGATGCCTTCAATTTTATTACTTTTTTTTGAACTGACCTTCAATTTTATTACTTTGTAACCTATCGATATGTAATTAAAATATGCTATTAACACAATATCTAGTAGAATCAAACACGTTCAATTTCCTCCGGATGCCTTTAACTTGGTGACATATGTGATTGTTAAACAGCATTTGCATATTTATATATATCTCATTATTCAAATATATTATATTTCTAAAAAGATATTATAATATTAAAAAAACGTATCGAACTCTCTTTGTTCTATTACAATGAAATTTATTAGAAGGGTTAAATAATTTATCATCTCTGATGTATACTGTAATTTTCTCTCTAGTTTCTGAGTTTTGAAAAAGTTCCTTCTCACTTCCTGAGATCCTTGAGATGCTCATTTATGGTCCTTAAAAAAGTTCCTATGAGGTCTTTGAAAAGCTTCTTTGTCATCTCTACTACAACAAAAGAGTTTTTCAAAATTCAAGAACCTCATAGAAAATTGCACTATTCCTTAAAGACGTTAGAGGATTTAACCCTTATTAAAATTACCAATGTTTATTCCACTTCTGCAATCTCTCTCAATTTACTACGCACAAACACCACTTAAAATGCAAATCGGTCCGTAGGATTTTTTTTTTTATTTTGATGAAGGTCACGAGAGATTGTTTTGATTGAATATGGAGGAAGAAAAGGAGGAGGAGTAATAGAGAACCAACTTTTTATGTTGTTTATTGTATGTGAAGTTAAGTTTTTATATTTTGGACTCATTCGACAAATACAATATTTAGCATTTTATTTATTTGATATTTTTTTAATAGACGTAATTTTTCTCTATTTTTTATTATATAATCATTATCAATCATTATAAAAACTACACAAAATACTACCATTTGTAAACAAGCCCTTTGAATCATCAAATTTCTTTACCTAACTTTGCTTACTTTTTGTTTTTAATTTCATAGTTACATCCTTATAATTTCTTATTTGAAAAGATTAGTATGTTTTGTATTTTGTGTAATTTTTATAATAATTAATAATAATTATATAGTAAAAAAATAGAGAGAAATTATATTTTTTAATAAAATACTAAATAAAATAGATGCCAAACAAGCTCTGTTTTAAAAACATCTCTTTCTTTTTCCTCTAATTTAAATTCTCAAACAACAAAAAAAAAAATCATCTCCTAGTCCACACCCTTTCCTCTCATTTTTTTTCCCTTTCTTCTCTCTTCTCTCAATACTCCCAAACAAGGTATAAGGCGAAATGGTGGAATCACCGGCTTGTATCCAAACGGAGCCCGATGGAATATCCAACGGACAGCACATCACCACTAACATGCCCTTTTGTCCTTGTACGGATATTTCTTCTCCAATTACCGCTCCCGCATACTTTTACCGTCAAACCCACCTATCTGAAAGACACGTGGTCCGCCATCACGCTGTACTTTTGTCTCCCAACATACGTTAAACAGGTCAATTTTGGCAAGTGTGCACTGTTTTCCAGGTCAGCATTTGTCTGTACTTGGTACTGGGACGGTTGAGAATATGCAACTTCGTCCCTAAGTTACGCAATTTCATTGGACCTCATCTTTTTTATTCTTTTAAACTAATGCATATTTTAGAATAACAGAAAAATATGTAGAAAATAATAAAGCTTGAAATTTATGCAATTATAACTATAGGAAATATTATTAATATTTTAAAAATATTTAAAATCTTTTTTGATAAGTAATTAATTGATGAATATTGTGAATTTAAGAGGGCTTGATTTTGGATGATTGTATTTCGTAATTTTAGTACATGCCATGAAGTTGAAAAAACACTTTAATTTGTTGATCATTGTTCATATTCCATAAGTTCCGTAAATTAATTCTTGTTTGTAATTTGTTTTGCAATGACCATTAACGAGGATGATCACTTTCACATGTCGAATTATATATTTCTCATTCTATTTTAAGTCATGACTAAATGTTATTGTGTTCCACAGTTAAGTGTAGATCTGTTTAAGAATTCTTATGTAACAACCAATTCATAATTATACAAATAATTGAGTAGTTAGAGAAGTGTTTCAAAATTGGTGTGATGATGTGTAACAAGTGCAATATTATTATAAATTTATATAATTAAAATTGTTATTTTATGTTGTTTTTCTTATTTATATGATTGCAATATAATATTTTTTATATAAAATAACATAGCATTTAAATTGTGAAAACCCACATCATTGCACGGATCTAAATCAATAAAGTTTACAAACCTGGAGAGAAATTTAACCTTAATTTGGTTGATTATCATTTATAATTCTAGTAGATATTGTCGTAAAGTTAGAAATACGATTAACTTACTGCCTTTCTCTGTCTAATATATTTCGCAGTATGAAAAGAGTGCGATATTTTCTTTATAGTTTCCACAAAATGAAAAATTTAAAAATTTAAGTCTCAACTTTTTCCTAACAATAACAAATGATAAAAATACAATTGCAGCCTACAAGTCAAATAACAAACTAGGTGGTGTCAACACATAATTGAATTGACTTTGAATAGAACGGGGACGGTGGTATTAATTAGAGACGAAACTGCTTACACAATCCCTTTGAACAATGACATTTCTTTGTTGTATTAAGTTCAAACTCACAAGAAATGAAGCAAAAGTGAGACAACGATGCCTTTATCTCCTTTTATAATCCATTGAGACCAAAAATAAACTCATTCTAAAATCCATAAACATCCCTCTAACTCATTCCACCTTACCTAATCAGCCATATTATAAGAAAAAAAACAATATCTTAACAACAAATTAAAAAGAATTCAGTGACTTCATAATAAAATGTTTAGAGCAATGACGGACTCAATATTATTTTCATTCAAGGGTACCGGTAAATGATATAACAAAAATTGACAATAATTTTAATGACAGACGGATGAATGATGATCAAATTAAGAGTTTAATTTTTTAAAAAAAAAATTAGGGACCTAAACAGAATATATATTTATATGGGTTCTTGTCGGCCCTGGATGGGGTCACGGGACCTGCGCGACCACCCTTTGATTTGTCACTGATTTCGAGTCATTTACAACGTTAAAATGTCCCTGAGATATTTGTTGTTTTTCTAATGAGTTGTTTACAAAATTGAGAGTTAATAAAAATTCCGAAATTGTTTTAATAAGATCAATGCGATGGTAAAGTCAGTAAGCTGGGATAAAAGGGATGTGGAGTGTTTTTTTTCTCTTTTATTTATTGAAAATAATAGTATGGATACCGAGTGTTAATTATACAGATACAGGTCAAATATATTTTACAGCTATGGGCTAGGTATTTGTATATTTGAGAAGTCTAATTATCCGGTCTAATGAATGAAAAGATTTTTCATGTTGAAAAAGAATTCCATTTCGTAAATTAAAAAAAAAATGAAATATGCATGCACAAATATATGTTAATAAGTGTTAGAGATGATTATGATCTTGTAAATTAATTTCGAGTTAATTAGTTTTTTTACGGCCTCAACTCACTCACAAGGAGGAGACTTAGAAACACATGCACCCGGATGTCACAGCTCGACCTCGAGACGTCTTGCATCCATAAATGAAAGCCCATCCTTGGACCATTTGGTGCCAGGCGAGTTAATTAGGTTGATAACTTAGTGTGGCTAATTTTCACATGTACATAATCGTCTTCGAAATATCTACACCACCAATTAATACTTTCCCAAATGGAATCCAATGACAAATGTTCAAAACCCTTCTCCAAATGCTCCTTTTTATGCTTCTTCTCATGACATTAAGAAAATGAGTTTGTTTTTGAAAAGAGTATGATTTTTTGGTTCCATATAGAAGATTTTTTTTATTGGATCTTCAGAAGGGACGAAGATGTCAAATAGTCAAAAATGGGAATAAGTGTTTCTTTTTTTAGTTAAGAATACAAAATGTGTTGTTTCTAGCATCGCTAAAGAAGCCAAAAGAATCAAAAACTCCGTAAATTGGATAAAATTAAGTGCCCGTTTGGCAGTAAGAAAATACATTCAAAAAGTGTAACTTCCTTAAAAGTGATAAAAATATAAATATTTGGTTTAGCGAAAGTGTGAAGTTAAATGTAACTTTGACCAATTTTTTTATTTAATTATCATGAAGTAGATTATTGAAGGAGACTCACTAAAAAACTTTCTTGAAAGCATACTTATGTGGAAATTAGTAATTTGAACTAAATAAACACTAAATTACCAATTTATCTCAACTGTATTTTTCTACTATCTCAATCCATATTTGGAAATTTATTTATAATTAATTGAGTAGCATGCCAACGATAATTAGATTCTAAGTAAGAGCTCATTTAATGTTTAAATTTCATAGTAAGAGTAAGTGGTATTTTTACATAAAAATTCTTTATATAATAAAGAGTTTTAAAAGTAATCTTTATAAAGATGTTCTAAGAGTATTGCTTAGTCCTTCTTTGTAGGAAGTTTTTCCGCTGTTGCAATCCAAACAAAAACAAAAAAAGAATCTCACGAATTAATTAATTAAAATGTTATTTAGTATAATAAATAAACTAAGAAGACGGAGAGGCTGCTGATATTCCCAGACCAGCACACCGCTTAAACAAAAGAAAAACCAAGATTCAAAAACCGGTCGCCACACGTGCGACACACCCTACCACAGTCGCTGGCACGCTTGAGGTGGGCCCCTTCTCTCTGTACACAAAACAGAAACAAACCCACCACCCCTCTCGACGCACTCACCCAAAAGGCAACAAAAACAAAAAGGGGAAAAGCGAGAGAGCGTAGGTTCAAAGTCGGATTCACTGCATCATCATTATTTATCAATTAAATTAAAATTAAAAATAACAGTAATTTAAAAAGACGCAAAAGCACAGACAACAGCAATTCTCTCTCATTCTCTCTCTGGAATTGTCTGTCTTTAGTCCTTATCTCTTCTTCTTTCTCCCCCTCTTTGCACTCTCTTTTTTGGTGCGGTGTCTTGGGAGTGGAACGCTTTGTCGTCTTCGTCCTCCTCGCCGTCGTAAAATGGACTTCCTAGGGTTACCCTGACTCTCCTCTTTCTCCTCAACCTCGCTTGCTCTCTCAGTCTCTCTGTACGCGCACATTTTCAACAACTTGTCAGCCGTTGTTGGCTTCTCAGTTTTTCATCTTCATCTCTTATATTATTTTGTATTCCTTTTCCTGTTCATTTCCCTAGAAAATGCAGAAGGTAAGCCAGGGAAGTTCAGCAAAATAGTATCACCTACTTGTTTGGTTTATCGGGAAGGATGAAATGTAAGCACAGCGAGTTTCTCGTTTAAATGCTCTGCTTTCTCTTTTAAATATTTTTTTCTCAGTAATCACAGTTTTGTAACTAGTCCTTCTTCTCTATCTTTATTCGCCTTTTGGATCTAGGAGTTTCACATGTTCATTGACGTACGACGTCGTGTTGTGTCCTTCGCGCAGATCTGAAGATTGCTACAGTTCTCTGATAACACTTCTGTAAGTTGATTCACTTTTAGAGATCTATATTATGCTGTGTTTTCCTTTTTCTTTGCCTTAATCGGTGTCGTTTTGTGTAGTGGTACTAGTTTTTGAATGTACCTGTGTTGTAACATCTCCGTTAGGGACGTTGCACTTTCTCCGAACATTTAGGCTTCTGTTGGTTTGGATTTCTACCCAGTAACTGCTAATTAATATGTTTGAATTCCTTTTTCAGGGTTTTTTTCAAAACCATTTGAATCGCAACACTGAAGCCTAGTGTTCAGATTGAAGCTTTGAGGATTCTGTCATTTGAGCGCTTTCAAGATGCAGCAGAGGCCGCCACCTGAGGAGTTCCTGTTGAAGGAGACCAATCCTCACCTTGGAGGAGGGAAGATCACGGGGGATAAGCTCACGAGCACCTATGATCTCGTTGAGCAGATGCAATATTTATATGTCCGCGTCGTCAAGGCCAAGGACTTACCTGGGAAAGATGTCACGGGTAGTTGTGACCCATATTGTGAGGTCAGGCTCGGAAACTATAAGGGTACTACTCGGCATTTTGAGAAGAAGTCGAATCCGGAATGGAATCAAGTGTTTGCTTTCTCCAAGGACCGAATTCAGGCTTCTGTACTTGAGGTTACTGTTAAGGATAAGGATACCCTGAAGGATGATTTTATTGGGAGGGTTTTGTTTGATTTGAATGAGATACCGAAACGAGTTCCACCAGATAGTCCATTGGCGCCGCAGTGGTATAGATTGGAGGACAGGAAAGGTGAAAAAGCTAAGGGGGAATTGATGTTGGCAGTATGGATGGGTACACAAGCAGATGAAGCTTTTCCGGAAGCTTGGCATTCTGATGCTGCTGCTGTCAGTGGAATGGATGGCCTGGCCAATATTCGGTCCAAGGTTTATCTCTCTCCGAAACTGTGGTACTTGAGGGTTAATGTAATTGAAGCTCAGGACTTGCAACCAAGTGACAAGGGTAGGTACCCGGAAGTGTTCGTGAAAGCTATCCTTGGAAATCAGGCTTTGAGAACAAGAATTTCTCCGAGCAGGACTATTAATCCAATGTGGAATGAGGATCTTATGTTTGTTGCAGCTGAACCATTCGAGGAGCCCTTGATATTGAGTGTTGAGGATAGGGTGGCACCTAACAAGGATGAAGTGTTAGGTAGATGTGCAATTCCTCTTCAGTATGTTGATAGGAGATTGGACCACAAACCTGTGAATACCAGGTGGTTTAATCTGGAGAGACACATTGTTGTAGAAGGGGAAAAGAAGAAGGAAATTAAGTTTGCCAGCAGGATTCACATGAGGATCTGTTTGGAAGGCGGTTACCATGTTTTAGATGAATCAACTCACTATAGCAGTGATCTTCGTCCCACAGGTAAGCAATTGTGGAAGCCAAGCATTGGGGTACTGGAGTTGGGTGTTCTCAGTGCTCAGGGATTGTTGCCCATGAAGACCAAGGATGGTAGGGGTACAACAGATGCGTACTGCGTAGCTAAATATGGACAGAAATGGGTCCGTACCAGGACAATCATTGACAGTTTTATGCCCAAGTGGAATGAGCAATACACTTGGGAGGTTTTTGATCCTTGCACTGTGATTACTGTTGGAGTTTTTGATAATTGCCATTTGCATGGGGGAGACAAGGGTGGAGGTGCCAAGGACTCGCGTATTGGTAAGGTAAGAATCCGTCTTTCCACTCTTGAAACTGATCGGGTATACACTCACTCTTACCCACTTCTGGTTCTGCATCCCAATGGCGTCAAGAAAATGGGAGAAATCCATTTGGCTGTTCGTTTCACATGTTCATCCTTGCTCAATATGATGCATATGTACTCACAACCTTTATTGCCAAAGATGCACTATATTCATCCACTTACTGTTAGCCAGCTTGATAATTTGCGGCACCAGGCCACTCAGATTGTGTCAATAAGGTTGGGCCGTGCAGAGCCACCATTGAGGAAGGAGGTTGTTGAATATATGCTCGACGTAGGCTCGCACATGTGGAGTATGAGGAGGAGCAAGGCGAACTTCTTCAGAATCATGGGGGTTTTGAGTGGATTAATTGCTGTTTGGAAATGGTTCGATCAGATTTGCAATTGGAAAAATCCCATCACCACTGTGTTAATTCAC
>CAODLS010538993.1:0-13650 GCA_948243855.1 Flueggea neowawraea
TGCAGGATTCATATAACTCGAGTTACAAGAATAGTTAACTTGAGTAACATGCATATCACAGGCACGATCAAAATCCTCTACCCGAGTAACTTCATGCAAAATGCGAGTTGTCCAGCTAGCAAATAACTCGAGTTAAATTTATCAATAACTTGAGTTACTCATTCAACGTATCAGAGGCACAAATTCAACTCGAGTATCATGGTTCATAACTCGAGTAACTCAATGCAACGAATACAAAAAATATTGGGCTTTGATTTCTCTCTTCCCTACTCTCTTTACCTTGCTTTGCATTTGCATTTGATTTTTATTGTTGTTTGTGAATTGGTTTTGCTTAGCTTCCGCATTTAACTTTGTTATTTGTTTTAATTGCAAAATATTTTCAACAAAGTTTTCAAACTTTTTAAATTTCCAATTTACCACCTCTTGGAATGACATTGCATATATTGGGACTGAATTTGAATTACACATAATACATCAAAGCTTTGTCATTATAAGCACGAATACAAAAAATCAAAATTTCAATTTTTTTTAAAAAACAATCAAACAATACACCACCACTTTAGATATGCGAACCGAGGAGAGAAGATTTTCAATTCCAGAGTATTTCTTGATTCTAGATCGCGACTTGAGCTTCAACTTGGCAGTGACTAAGGTTTGCTAAGGAGAAAGAGGAAGAGATGATAAGGAGAGGCCAGTAAGGGTTTGTTGAGGAGGGAGAGGAAGAGAGAAGGGAAGTAGAAGATAATTGCAAAGTGAGAGACAAGCATATGAAAGAGAAAAGAGCGTAGAGAGAGGAGAAGGTGATAGAGAGAGAAATATACAATCTAAAATATGGGGGGAGGATGGGATTTTGATGTTATATATTATGGCATTATTGAGATTCCATTTTAAAATTATGACATTTACACAATTAGTTTTGGCATTGTAACATTATAAGAAATATTGAACTAGTATTTGTATTTGTATAAATTTATTATTTAATTAAGGTATGCAACATAATTAACTCTAAGAATAATTGTCTTCATATTCGTCCAAAATAGATGCAATTCGCCCAGGCCCAACCCAAAATGCACAACCCACTTCGATTAATAAGTAACAAATTTTTATGCATAGGACATGGTCAAGCCTTAATTCAGTCCAGACATATCTTCGTTTCTTGCAATCAAAAGATTAACGATATATTTTTAATATTTTTATAGTATAACTTGCATTTTTTAATTATGATATATTAGATTTTTAAGCCAATAATTGTATTTTAATTCAATTGTGCTTTTTGAAATTTTATGAGTGCAAATAGATTTTACGGAGTTAAAAAATTTTTTTTAAGATCAGAAAACCGTAAGAAATAATTGCATGTAATTGCTATCAAATTTAAGCACATAATAGTATTTTTAATGGTTCCCTTTATTTGAAAAAAATATTTGGTATGTAAATAGAGAGTATCTTTGATTACATATATGGAGTGGAAACTAAGAACTTTTCAATGGAGATGTTTGAATTTTAATGTTTTTTTTCTTCCTAAAAAGCAAGAAGAAATAATAATGTAATAAAAAAGATAGGTTAAATGATATGAGAATTTGAGTTTCATTATTTATCTGAAGTATAAAGAGTGAGACTTGACTCTCCAAATATAGATAACCAAGATCATTCTTTATCCTATTTATAAATTATAAAGAGTCGATTATTAGTGTATTAATTTTTTGAATTAACTATTTTTGGTAAAAGTCTCTATGCTTTAACTTATTGGTGATGCTTTGTAGAATGTGCCATTAGCTTGCACTTAAGAAATCTTTGAACCATATGTGGTTAAAATAAATCGAGAAGCTTAAATCCCCCCAACTTAACCACTCACATCTTTATAAAAAAATTATCACAATTATCCATCTAGATTGCTCTTGCTGATGTTTGAATTAAAAAATTTGGAATATATTTAAGAATTAATGTTGAAAATTATTGAAAAGAAAATAAAAGTTTATTACGCAAAAATGATCCCAAATATACTCTAGGAAACTAAACAACTAAAAATATATATTAGTAAAATGTGGGCCCATATACTTTCTGAGTTTTAGAGCTTTTTGAAGTGTTTAGGAGCTGTTTAGTAAAAAAAAATCATTATTTTTTAAAAAACTAGAAACATAAATAGAAAAATAAAAAAATGTTTAAAAATATTTTTTGATTAGAAAATATATTTTCTAAATATTTTTAATTTTAAAAAACAAAAATAAAAAAAAATATTTTTTTTTTTCTTAACTGAACACACGCTTTACCACTTCAACTTATTACATAGATGCAACACTCTGTGGAGATTTCTTAGCTAGATTCCAAAGACTTTGCATAGAGGTTCACCAGTTAATGGGCAGATGCAACATTCTCTTTGCAAAGACTTCCAAAGTCTCGCTAGTTAAGTACAAAGTTTTTTAGTCTTCCAGAGAATCAAGAACGGCTTATCAAGAAAGTACAAAGACTTTCAGAGACAATTACAACACTCTCTGCGGAGACTTGCTGCATAGACTTGCAGAGAGAGTGAGCATGGTGTTTTCTTCGTCAAGTGAAGCTAATAAAGTAACGAGACAAGGAAAAGCTGTAACAACTTGCCCATGCCATGACTTGCCCTGACTTGACCCATCCAAACAAATCTTAGCATGCAGTATTCAAAAACACTCGTGTGAAAACATGGTGTATATAAAAAAAACAATCGTGTAAACAATTATCATGTTTACAATGAAAACAACCTGATGGTGCATGTCTCAAGATTAAAATCCGTCGGCAAGAATAAAAACTAGGGTGATTTATGCACAAGTTCCTGAGGTTTATCTTAAAATTAGTCCATTCCTTTTCAAGCATCTGCTATTAAGTCCCTTTTTCTAGTTGTTAATCTAAATTAATTTAAGTTATCACTTATAGGCTTATAGCTCATATTGATACTAAAGTTGTCTCTAGCACTTAAATGTGATGGTTTGATTTTTACTGAGAGTCAATATATGTAAAAATAAATTATTCAAAACATTTTTAATGAAAAATTACCCTTAAGAAATGAAAATGTGTAATTACAACTTTAACAATGAACTAACTCGGATATTTTTTTATGAAAAATTAAGAAATCAAAGTGTATAATGATTTTCTAAAAAAAGAAAATCGATATTAATTTTTATATAAAGTGTGATGACAGGAATATTTTTTTCGTTAGGTAACAAAATGCAGACGTAAAATAAAGCACCAAATAATTTGTAATAGTTTTTTCTTCTAAAATAATTTAGGTGAAGAGAAAAAAATTAAAGACTCTTCCTGTTGCAACGAAATTAAAAAAAAAAGGATAAAAAAACTAACGAGGAAATGGAATTTTCTCCAGTGATTTCACTTTTTATCTACTCTTTGTCATATGATATTTTATCTAAAGCAATCTGTAACTTCAAAAACTTATATATATCTCGCACCCTAGTTAGGAAAATCGTGAGTAAATATGATGAAGGGAGACGAGAAAAGCAACCAACAATTCCCACAGCATAATTTAAACATTATGCAAGGAACTCATCCTCCGCTGCCAACCGGAGTTCCTCGTGGCCACGCTCCTGCGCCGCCGCCAACTGTAGTGGTTCAAGATAACAACCTTCGTTGTCGTTGTGGTATCGGCTGGACCTTGTAAGTAATCATGGAATCAGAATTTGTTATTTATTTCTTTTTTTATGATTCATTTTATTTGTTTTCACTAGTAATTAAACCCGTAACCCTTCAACGTTGTAATTACTTCTAGTACCAATGTACTATAAGTCCAAATAACATTTTCCTGTCAGATAAATATCCCTCTAGTGAAAAGCTCAACGATTGAGCACGTTAGAATCTACATTATTGGCTCTTAAAATTAATTGAAAGTAATTGTGTCGTAAACCCTGGCCATCATTTTCTGGCTTTTATTTTCATGTATTAAAGTTTAACAAATTTCGTAACTTTTTTAATGAAGGTTCATACTTGGTTGGTTTTTGTGCATTCCCTGGTATATTGGAGCTTGTCTGCTGATTCGTGCAAAACTAGATCGACGAGAAAGAGCAGGACGCATTGCTTGCAGGATTATGGTTAGTTTTTTTTTCTTAAACTTTGAGTGTACTATTTGTGTTCCTGGGATTTTTTTCTCTACCCCTTCTCCTCTTCTGCAGTGGAATAACTGTTGCACTTGCCTAACGATAATTAGGAAGTACTTTGGATAACTCTGCTGCTTTAAACACCAAATATGATCAATGCAGCGTTTCCAACATTAAACCTCACAAATTAGCTAGTGTACCAAGGCATATTTGATCTTTCTAAAGGATAAAAGTTATCCAACTTGACACTACAAAATCAACCTAAGTGAGTTGGTAATGTTACCATGGTCAACCTATCTAAAACACTGCAAAAAATAGTGGCACATGTTGATACAAGCAACTAATAGTTGCCGTATCTTGTTTTTTCTTCTTATCTTAATGTTCTTAAATTAAGTGATCAATTAATCAATATGTCTTCTATGTTAAAATTAGTTTTAATCTGAGTTTTTAATCTTTTTCTTTGTTCGATCAACTTGATTTGCGGATGAAAATATTTATTTTTATTGTATTTCTAGCAATTTCTTTAAATATAATTCGCTAATATCTTTTACAGTTTCTAGTACTTGTATTCTACTTCTAAAATCAGAATGAGTTAGAAATTTTAGAACATAAACGTTGGAACATTCAATAATACTTACCAACCTTTTCCATTTGTATAATGACGAAAATGTTGTGTCGAGATTTTTATATTAATTCGTTTATTTAATTACAGTGACGATAAAAATTTAGAATTGAAACTTAATTGTTTTCCAAAAAAATGAGCCGGATCACATGCAAGATGTGCTTGAGCTTTTTCCTCTAACATAATGCCTTAATTCCGTGCCTTCTTCATATATTATGAATCAAAATTTCGTAATTTACGAGTCGGATTTCAAATTTTTAGTACGTCGAGCCTATTGACATAATTACAAACCCACAGAATAAAAAGTATGCGGGCACAAAGCCGTTGCTTGGGAATATTTTTTTCTCTAATAATGTATATTATCCCGTTTTGTGTGGAAAAATAACTAAAATATTGTGAAAGTTTTTTTGGCATTGAACTGCACAATGTTTAGGAATTAGAACGCACAAATATTGTGATAGTTTGTATGCGGTTGCACATATGGAAATATAGTGATATAAATTTTCTTGTCTCAATAATTCTCAAAAAAAAAAATCTTTTCTAATTCCCAATTTAATTAAGGTTCTTATTATGTGTTTCATGTAGGCTGTTATTTGTACTATTGCAATTATCATCATGGCCGCGAAAATTCATCAGAACGCGAAGAAGAGCGGCTGAGATAGAGCTGAAAACAATCATGCTATGTTTGGTTCATTCAAATTTCTATTTCTACTCCTCTTTTGGTATGCATTGGGAATGAATAGGTATTTATGTATTTGGTTTTGTAATAATACTTTATGCCCTTGTTTGGTTTGAATTTTTTAGTTACAAGAAATTGATTCTAGCAAATTTGTACTCGCAAGAAAATTTATTATGAAGAAAATTATGTACTATGGTTGAGTCACTTATTACTTCTAGCGAATTGTTATAATATTTTTAACTAATATGGTTTGGTTTTTTATTTCAAAAAGAAAATGTTTGGTGAGGCAACTGGAATGGGTTTTTGAAGTAACGAAAGCTAATAAACAAACTGATAAATAATGTGTGTTGATTCACGCATGATTACCATAAAAAAATATATTCAAAACTTGTTGATTCAAACAAAAATATTGAATTTTGGAAGAAAAATTGACAATAAAATATCGTTGTTGTCCCGAAGTGGCAATCCAAGAGAGAGATGAAGGGGACGATGAATTGGATTGTTTGATAAATTTTAAACTCTTTTAAAAATTTTGTTCACTTCCAAGTCAAAACAAGACTCAAATAATTCAATTCACAACCATCTAAGCACAAATAATTAAGACAATGAATAAAGAAGAAAAAAGAGAAAGGGAGAAGAGAAATCAAGCCGTAATTTATAATAGTTCGGTCTTCTTTGACCCATGTCCACTCCCTAAGACCAACTCAGGAATTTCGAATCCACTATCTAATCTTTTTCAGATGGAGGTGATAGACTCAAACGCAGGCGTATGGTTGTCGATGTAGTTTTAACCCTTGGAGTATTCATTGGGTGTAGTATCCACAAGGATGAGTAATAAATGTGATTTGGTCAGGAAATGAAAACAATAAAACACATGATCGGGTTTTTGTTTTTAGACAAGCAAGGAGAATTTAATAAAACGAGCAAGAACAAATCTTGTTCGGACAACTGAGGTTTGATTGTTGAATCATTCCTACTTAGAAAATGAATGGGATTAAACTAGGGGGGGCTCTCATCTCAAAATTCACCTAAACGGCCATTTAGGGTTAGTAAAGGTTGTAGTCAAATGTGTTAGGCCAATCCCATCGATTTAACCTAGCTAAATTGAGCTCTTTAGGAGTCTCACACATTTCATCGAACACATTGTGTGCAAGGTGTATTTTTACCCTAAGTCACACAACATGAATGCATGAAACCTCTCCTAATATTGATCTTTCGATCCATCCATTAGGTTTTCTAAATAATGACAATTATGGAGGCCAATATCAATCATCAACAATCAATGACATGCCATTCAACCACAACCAAAGCAATAAGCTATAGATACAAGCAATAAAACTCAAAAACTCATTCAAATATAGATTTAAACAACAAACCTCAAAACCCATTCATTACTAAATAAGGAATCTTTAACAAACTACATCTCAAAGTCCTAACAAAGGATTTGAACTACATATTTTAAGAAAGTAAAATAAAACAAAAAACATGAAAATAAGACATTGTCACCGAATTCAAAAGTAAAGTAAAAGAAGTGCACAAGATAAGGTGGGCTCCTCTCCAAGACCTAAGGTCTCTTAATGGAGTCCTTTCCTTCCTATTGAATCCTCTTTCTCTCTTTTCAAGCTTCAATGATGAATGTCTCTAGATCCAAAGATGCAAATAAGAGGAGTATTTATAGGCCTTGTCATGCCCCTAAACCCTAGAAACTTTTCCCTCAAAATTTCCACTCTTCGTTACATATCGTCCCCACACTTTTGTCTCTTTCTGTACCTTTTTCATCCTTCATCTAAATATCCACGACAGCGGCCTTAAGAGGCTTGGCAGTGCCCATGGTTGTGGTGTTGGAAGGCTTGGACGTGCCCACAACCATGGTATTCTTATACTATGCAAGTGTGCAAGTAAAAATGACTAAGAAAACAATACAATGGTATTCATAACTTACAAGAATCAAACCTTGGCATTTATAAGTGGAAATTTCAAGAGTTCGTCTATTAATTTCCCTAATCTATTGGAATCTCTAAGGCTTATCTCCCATATTGCTAAGTTAAAGCAACATTCTTGTAACACCTGGGCTGTTTCTACTCAACTAGGAGATGAAACACATGTCTCATGGTGCGAAACACAGCTGCATCTATAAAACCCCAAGCCTCAATTTGCCTTCGACTTCATTCATTTTCTTCACACTTTCTCACCTCAAATGCGCCCATTTTCACTTCCCATTGTCCTCCATCCATTGTTTTGGAATTATTGAGGTAATATCATCATTCTAACTTGATTTCTTCTTCCATTTTGTGCATTTAAGTTTGCTAAAATTTTGTAGAACGAAATGGGTTTGTAAGGAGCTTGGGTTTCGATTTTTCATGGATTTTAGGTTAGATTTGAAGTTGTTTTTGTTAGATCTTGGTAGGAGGGACTTAGAAATGCATGAATCTATGTGGGTTTTGAAGATTTGAAGCTGTTTTGAAGAGGTTCAATTTTGGAGAATTTTGTGATGATTTTGAGGCTGGTAAGAATGTTTATAGATTAATGTTTAAGGGGTGATTAGAGACAATGTTGGTGGATTAGAATGTCAGGTTTCGATCGATTCTAGTTTTAGGATGTTTTGGTGTAATTTTCTGCCGAATGGACTAATAGCATATTTTTTCATGATTCTGATTAATTTGATGACTAAACTTAATATTTTGCATGTTGGATCAAACTTGTAACTTTCGAATTTGGAGTTCTAGATTTGTAATTTTAAGAAAGTTGAGGTTTAGATTTGTAATTTTAGAAAAGGTGATTACTGATTTGTAAATTTTAAAAGTTGAGGGATTAATCTATAATTTTTTGAGGTATTGGGGTCTAAAGTGTAATTTTGCAAAAGTTACGACACCAAACTATAATTTTATATCGAGGGGTGATTTTTGACGAAAGTGTTGGATATTCATTCACAATAGGATTTTCATTCGTCATGGGTTGGGAAAGATTATTTAATTTGAGTGATTGTCGGTTGTCTTCCCTATTTGCAAAGGATTTCGAAACGATTTTTCAGAAAATACTATTATGTGTATTAGTTTGTATATGTATATATATGTGTGTATATCTGCATGCTGTATTTTTGAACTATTTTCAAAACGGTTCATATGAGGTCCCAGAGGCGATCTTGAGTGTCGTCCCTCACTGGGTTTTTTTTACCCCATCCCTTTAACATTTTTTAGGTTCTGTTGGTAGCGACCATCTGATATTCCGCTCAGTGAGACGTCCTTGTCAGTAGTGAGTGCCCTATTATTCAGGCCCAAGTTTCTATTATGCTAGATGCTCCACAATAGGTAGTGGGTTATGGATATGTATCTGTTAACTTAACGGTCTAATCGATTTTTCTTATGAGTATTTATTTCATATTTTGATATCATGATTATAATTTCTTTATTATTAAAGAATATTATTTCTAAAAATTGCTATATGTTAAACTGTTTTAATATGACTAATAATCTGGCTAATAACAAGAATTTGAGTAGATGTTTTGTGCTCCGATACTTGTGCTAGATGGGTCGGGCCTATGGTTTTGTTGCCTTGTATACTCGATCATGGTCTGATCTCGAGTTGTGACAATTTTTGTTTGTTTAAGAAAAAACTCAGCTGTTTAAGTAATTAATAATTACTTAGAGAATAATTATTAGATACAATGGCTTAGTCACAACAAATATCGATCAAAACTATAGTGTTGAATTCATGATTAAAATTGAAATCTTATTCTTAATGTGAGTCAAATAATATTAGAAATATTAAATTCTTGAATTAAATGTGTGAACCAAGAATAAAAGAGGGACTAAAAAGTGTACGAACCAAGAAATGGGGTAAATGTAAAAATAAGTATTTATGTGTCTATGGTACAAAAACTCTTACCCACAGTTGTTGCCTAACAAATTACAGCCAGTGAATAGCCTCCATACCTCTGAATCATAATTAACCACATGCTCACTTATCAACTAAGTTTGATCATTACATATAGGTAAGATAAATATTAGTGAAGTCATGATTAGGTAGCAATGTTGACTGATTCAACCTTGTGTACATAAATGCATAGAGACCAACCTGATTTCAACACCCTTTCTTCATCTAAAACCACAAAAACCAAGTCGACTCTTGTCTGAAAATTTTCAACATTTGAAAGCAAAACATAAGGACAAGAATTGTTTCATAGCTGATCATCCTTTTCTAAATTTTGGAAATTTCTAGAGACATAATTTATGAGAACTCAAAGAAGAAAACTTGTATATTTATGTGTATTATAGATTCCAGTAAAACAGTTTGAGCTAATTTTATGTTGTTTGATATTTATGGTCAAAATAGTGTGAACTGCCTTGTTTAAGAATTCAATAAGGACAGTCTGTTTGTATGCTAATTTTGGAAACCCTAGGGACTCCATTTGGAAAAGTATAGAACATGAAATTTGTTTTTATATGATTCTTACAAAAGTTTGTAAAAGGAAACATTTTATATCCATGTGTGTAGGGATTTATACTTGTTTATCTATGGCTAGTCAGACTTATTATTTCATCCAATAATGTTTGATTCTAGGTTCAGTTGTAAATTCTACTACGATTTCTGTATTTTGAATAAGCCGTTGATATTTTCTAGAAACAGGGATATGTGAATCTAGTTCTGAAAACAACAAAACTTTCTTGATTTGGATATATATATATTAAACCACAAACAAAACACTAAGGCAAGGTTTGTCTGCCCTTTTTCAGTCGTGGTCTGAATTTATAAATATACTACAACTTTATTAGATTGAGTGTTTTCTCACAAAACTCACTTAAATCCTATATCAAGGTCATTTAAGCCATGTCTACATTTATTAGAAGGGTCCTATCTGTCTCAACTAACTAAACTAGAATCTTTAAGCAATTGAGAAATTTCATCGAACATCTTATCGGCATAGCAATATTTCTATCCTAAACCACATAACTTTAATACTTGTAGACCTCACCTAGCATTCATCTCTCGATCCATCAATGAGGTTTATCAAAACTATCATCAAGGTGATCAAGTTCAACAATAGTCAATCAAAACAAGCCATTAAATCAAATCCAAGGGTAATCATTCAAATTAAGAACATAAATCACAATACACATTAATCAAACTTCCAATATTGAATATAAAACACAATACCCATTCATAATTATATCAAATAGCCATCAATAGTCTACATCTCTAAGCCCTAACAACAAATCTAAGCTACCATGATTGAAATAAATAAAAAGAAACAAAAGAAATGAAAATAAAACATTGAAACTAATCCAAGGGATGAAGAAATAAGGGAAAGATGGAAGCCAAAGACCCCTCTTCAATGTCACTTTCAAAGAGAATGCCCAATACTTTCAAGCTCTTCCTTTAATGTTCAAACCCTCATTTAAATCATAAAGAGAATTTTTTTGACGATGTAGAGTGTGTATAGAATCCTCAAAAGGGCAAATAAGAGGAGTATTTATATCCCCATACATGTGCCAAAACGGTACATAAAATTGTACCAAAAGTGCCTATTGCATGTGTCTTAGTTCCCACAAGTTTGACATCTTCCGTCACAATCTCTCTCCTCATTTTCAGTGTGTCACAAATGTGACAAATGAGTGTCATGGCGGTGAAAAATTATTTCCAAAATGGGCTGCTCAGTTTTTGCTTTTCACGGCCGTGACGATGTGTGCCACGACCATGTGATATGGCAAGGCATTGACGTAGGCTGCAATTTGGGCACTGTAGCTGATTTTCTAAATTTATATAGGTTATTTCCAAGATGAGATAACTTGGAGGAAAATGACGCAAAAAGGTGCATAAAGAGATTCAAAGTGGAAAGGCATCAAGCAAACATGAGAAAGCACTGTGAAAACGAAGTAAACAAAGAAGGAAGAGGTGTCACGACCATGGTGGCCATCTGTCAAGGCCATGAAAAGTGAAACAAATGGAGAAATAGTGGCAGAATTTTGTCACAGCCGTGACCATGTCACGCCTTCTGTCACGATCGTGACTAAAGAGAATTGGCACCCCATTTTGGGCAGGCTTTTATCACGGCCATCACATTCATTTTGTCATGGCTGTGACACGCTTGAAAGAGGAGAGACAATGTAAAAGAAGAAGCCAAACTTGTGGGTACCAAGGGATATTCAAGGGGTATCTTTGGAAGAATATTCCTAGGGTTTGTAGGGACAAAAAGGGGTACAAATACACCTCTTCCACACCATTTTTGGCAACCTTGGACACTCACATGCAATAAATAAGAGAATATTCTCTTACCCATTCTCCTAGGAAGATTCAATCATTGAAGAGGAGAGAGAAAGAGGATTGAAGAAGGCTTTTATCATCCATTGAAAGAAACTTTATTATTTCCTTTTTCTTCTTTTTCTTTGTTTTGAAAATATGTTAAGGATTTATATTTCTTGTTTTATGCTCTATTTTGTGAACATGCTAGCTTAAATCTTTGTTAGGGTATTGGAGATGTAAACCTTGGATTGATGTTGCCTTAATGGTTGATTATTATTATGGGTTATGAGCTTTCACTGTTATAACCATTGTTATTGATGTTTTTATTGCTAGATATATTGTTGGTGATGATTTCATGACTTGTTACGAATGGAATGATGTTGTTTTTAGCTATCACAATGTTGTTTATGACAAGCCTAAGTGATAAATCGAGAGATGAAGCTTGGGTTAGGTCAACTAGCACAGAACTTGTTAAGTGCTAGAGTGGGCATACTTAGTGCCTATAAGGTGTTCAATGAAATTTCTCTATGAACCTAATAGACCTAATTTGGCTATGTGACGCTAAAAGGACTCTCCTAAGAAATTGTGTAGAGTCGATAATCACATTAGAAGAGGGGTTGAATAGTGTGATAATAGAAGTTTTGAATTTTCTTCGAGAATGATTGCGATAAATGAAAGAATACCAAGAACTTATAGTGGTTCGGCTAACTCGATGCCTACATCCACTACCTAAGTATCACCACTTAGGATTTTCATTATTAATCTTCTCAAATATTACAACTTCACTTTCTAGCTAAGTAAGAACTCTTACAAGTTTCTTGATTCCGATTCAAGAACAAAAACCAACCTAAGGATCTACCATTGATCCCTCTCACAATCACTCTTTTCAAAAGTGTTTACAAACACTCACCAATAGATTAAAAGCTAGTGATACAAGTAAATGAAGAATGAATTTGAAAAGCAAATATACTTGTATCAATAAAAGAGAAATCCGATGCTTTTGATGCCTGGTAGTTGTTAGAATTCAATGCTCAGATGTTTTGTTATTAATTTCTGGCCTCCTAAGCATGTATTTATACTCTTCTCTTGATTTCAGACCGTTGTGGGATGTAATGTAGTCGTTGTGGTATTAAATGAGGCGCATTTAATACACTGTCATAGTCTTCTCACGTACGTGACATAAATCTTACGTACGTTACCTGACTTGATATTCATCACACGTACGTGATAAGTACATACACGTATGTTGATCATATCTAATCCCTAGTTCACGTACGTTAATAATGTCTGACGTATGTGACTTCTATGTCTGAACCATCGAGTAGCTTCTGTTTTCAGTCCGGAGCATCTCACGTACTTGGAATTTAATCTCACGTACTTTAGTTCAATGTGACGTACGTGAATTTTTATGCTTGCGTACGTGAACGATCAACACTTGACCGTTGCTTCATCTGTTTGTCTCGATCCACGTGAAATTCAAACAAACATCCTCTGAATTGCAATCTTCGTCTTGTTTTGTATGTCTGACGCACATGACTTCTAATGTCACACGTATGGGTCACTTCATGCCTTCAGTTGATTCAATACTTTAATTTTCCCGCTTTAATTCTGACCATACTTCATGTGCTTTGGATACCTCTCACGTACGTGTCATTAGCTGACGTACGTGAATCTTTTCTAACGTACGTGTGATCAGTTCTCCCAACTTCCAGTAGCTTCTGTTTCAGGTCACGATCGAGCTCATGTACCTGAGACTTCATTGACGTACTTGACATTCAGACACGTACGTAACTTTGGATTGACGTATGTGAATCTTCCTCAAATTAAATTTTTCAGTTTGTTCATCATCAAAACTTTAGAGAAATCTCAATGTTGACCACCCTTGGTACAATAATCTCCCCCTTTTTGATGATGACAAAACACTTAACTCCCCCTGAATAAATGCATAAGAATTTGAAGATCGAATCAAGGTTTTTAACCTTGTTCATTTGGTTAGTTCATCTAACGTACGTGTGATCACTTCTCCCAACTTC